>JAOPHQ010004619.1:37500-90000 GCA_030340625.1 Merluccius polli | reverse complement strand
ACTCAGGAGCTCCACCCTGTGGCAGCTCTAAGCTATGACACAGTAAACACATTGTGTACATAAAGAAAAAGAAAAAGAAACACAGCACATACAGGTATACATGCGCACGCACAGACAGACAGATAAACACACACACACACCTGTCCACTGACTCCACATCGAAGCAGAACCTCTTCTCTATTGAGTCAGTCTTCCTTCTGATACAAGACTTGAGAATGAAGCTGTCCTCTTCTCCCTAGAGAGTGAGAGTGAGAGAGAGAGAGTGAGAGAGAGAGAGAGAGAGAGAGAGAGAGAGAGAGAGAGAGAGAGAGAGAGAGAGAGAGAGAGAGCGAGAGCGAGAGCGAGAGAGAGACAGAGACAGAGAGACAGAGAGACAGAAAGACAGAGAAAGAAACAGACATAGAGAGCCAGCAGGATTTAAAATACAGTTTGAGACATGCACAAGCAGAAAAACATTCCTTTCTGTTTTCCTGCCTTCCTTAATTAAACCTTGATTACATTTGCATACTTCAATTAGTGTCTTGTATGATGGAATTCTTTTGCATGTTGTGAACAGTGAACTGTCATGTGGCAACGGCATAAGTCAAGGTTGCACGACACAGGTTTAACCACTCTAAACAAAGAATGCTGACATTCAATTCATATCATAGCTAGCCATCCATCAACACAGACAACCGACAGACAGACTGTACGACCGACAGAACAGTAAGACCGACAGAGACAGTCGACAGAAAGACAGCCAACAGACAGACAGCGAGCTAGCAGACAGTACGACCGACAAAACGTCAGACAGCCGACAGACAGAACGACAGACAGACAGACGTTGAGTAGAAAGGACTCACCACTCTTCCTCCAGACTTTTGGTCAAACAGGACCATGGTCATTCTCTTCGGGTCCCTGTGGTACGTACAGTAGTACTTCACCCAGGAAGACACAAACGGACCTGAGGGACAAAGCAACAAGGAAATAATGAAAGAATGAAAGAAAGAAAGAAAGAAAGAAAGAAAGAAAGTGTAACAATGAAAAAAAAGAAATATAGAATGTTGGAAATATTTAAATAATGACAGACATAAAGAACCTTGGAAACAATAAAAGAAAGAAAGGAATAAGTTAGAACCTCGGAAAATAGAAATAAAAATAATGAAAGAAATATAATGAAAGAAAAGTAACGTAGATAGATACGATGCAAGTGATTGTGAATCTGTGAATGAGTGGAGGTACAAACGTTTCTCCTGTATGAAGAGATAGCCCTCCATGATGTGTTGACTCATGCTTTTGTGCTCGTGGGGGTTCTCCTTCATCTTCTTCATCAGGCTCTCAACCTCCGAGCGCGTGCTCTCAAACCGGTTCCTCGTCTGCACACACACACACACACACACACACACACACACACACACACACACACACACACGTACACACCACAAACACCCACCCCCCATACACACACACACACCCACACAAATATTGTGATACACATGTCACATGTGATATCCAGCTTTTGTATTCACCGTCCACACTTAAAAGCTGGCAAGTTAGCATTTAGCATTTACATTTGGTCACAATGAAAAGCAGGACTATCCTATTTAGTTTCAACACAACACAACATAAAAAAATGTGTTGTGTGCGAGAAACACGCGAGAACAGAGAAGCCATTGTTTGGATTCTTAAAACACCATGAAGTCCTTGCTGGCTGTGGACAGAGTGACCCTTACGATGCACGTCTCACTGCGCCCTCTTCATGTCAAAAAGAAAAAAGGTTTTGTCCGATTTCTTTTGTTCAGGTTTTTCTACAGTGTTGCCAAGACCAGAGGTTCACACCACGTTCCTAACCAGCACACCCGTAGTACACCACATAGTGGTGTACTACTAATCAGTAGGTCATGATTAGGAAAAATATGACACACACATTATTACCAGGATATTATGTGTACTAAGTTATTAGCCATTTCCGCCATATTTCACACACTGCAGACATAACAAAATGTAATGCAACTGTAATGATCCTAGCAATAAATTAACCGTGTGTGTGTGTGTGTGTGTGTGTGTGTGTGCCCACATAAATGCTGTCATACATTCTGTATGCTGATGGTCAGATCTGTCTTGAAGTGGTTGAAGTCTTTGGCCAGTTCATAACCATGGTGATAGTAGGTGAAGAGGCCTTGGAGGAATGCCAACAGCTAGAACATAGAACATCAAATAAAATCAACATCAAAGGAACGTAAAGAACAGGTTACCCATACAAATAACGTGAATTTTGCACCTCATGTACATTTGTTTGTTTGTTTGTTTATTGTTGTATTATATATGTTCATTATTCATTGTTTGTATTTTATTTTTTGTAAATCATTGTATTGCGTTTTAACTATACTTGGCACTATTGTTCTTTTATTTTCTTCTCTTATCTCTATTTTTTCCTGTCTTTCTGCTGCTGTAAACACCCAACTTTCCCTGCCTGGAGATCAATAAAGTGTCATCTTATCTTATCTTATACTACAACACTACATGGTGGGTGACAACCTACAACCGTCTGGACTAGCGTACCGGCTCAACGAAGTCAAACATCTTGCGCTCCTGCACCTCCTGCACTTTGAAGACGTACTCCAGGGAAACCTCGTAGAAGTGCTGTCGCACGTTGTCCACCTGGTTATCAGCCTGAGAACACAACATGAGACCAGATTAGGGCCACAACCATTAGTCTATCCACTGAAAATGAATCAAATCCAATTTTTATAACCAATTAATAGTTCATCATTTATCAAGTACAAATACCAACTGTTTGCTGCTTGATGCTTCAGAAATTAAAATGTTTGGTTCATGGATCATTTTAAAATGAAGACTTTAGTTTTATAGCGTTTGCTATTATTTATGACATTTTCTAGACTAAATGATTCATAACCTGCAGCCATCATACACCCATTCATACACTGATGGCAGTGTCAACCATGCACGGCAACAGCCAGCTCGTCAGGAGCAGTTAGGGTTAGGTGCCTTGCTCAGGGACACCTCAACACTTTGCTCGGAGGAGCCGGGGATCGAACCAGCAACCTTCCGGTTGTCAGATAACCAGAACACCTCCTGAGCCACTGCCGCCCCCAATTACGATGAGAGATGAGATAAGTTAGAGAGGGACACATGGATGTAAAGTATAATTGTCAGATGAATGAACGGATGAATAGACAAATGGATGGATGGACGGACAGACGGATAAGTAGCAGGATGAATATATATATATATACTGGATATATATATATATATATATATGGATGGATGGATGGATGAACACACAGACGGATGGACACACACACACACACACCTCATGCAGATGTGACTCCTTCTTCTTGGCAGAGAGACTGAGGTGCTTATCCAGCACAGCGCAGTACTTCTCCGTCTCTTTGTCGTACTTCTTCCTGGCCTCCTGTGCAGCAGAGCACAAAGACACCAGCTTCAAACACACATGAACATGACTGCACTGGGATTCATCACATAGGACTCAAACTGCAGGTTACCCGTTACTGGCAGCTTCAATCAAACATTATGGTTGACAACACCCCCCCCCCCCCTCACCCCCCCCCCCCCCCCCCCCCCCCCCCCCCTCCCAAATTGTAAGTGAAAGCCTGAATAGACATATAGTCCCCGTCCCTAAATGAAAAAAAAAGCATCTACCAGAAGTGGGCCAGAAGGCATTTTTTAAATGTTGATAGTGGCCCCTAGAGCAGGGGTCAGGAACCTGTGGCTCTTTAGCCCCTCCCCTGTGGCTCCCTGGGTATGCCAAAAATACATTGTAATACGAATGTTTTTAAAAGTTATCATTGTTTTATGCATCCTTTTTTTTACATTCTTATTTTAGACCAAAAATAATAATGTCAACAATGAAATGATGAGCTCTTTCGGGTTTCCGTTGAACTCATACCGCCATGGTAGTACTTCATTTATAGCCTCCTACTTATAGAGCTCCCCCTACTGGCATAGTTCTATATAACTTTCAGCTATGTGTTGGCGTACGAGCTGCATTTGAACTAACCAGCATCCAGCTGTAGCTCACACACACAAACACTGAGAAAGAGGAGGAAGATAGAGGGAGAGAGAGATAGAGATAGACAGAGAGACAGAGAGAGAGAGACCGAGAGAGGGAGAGAGAGATAGAGATAGACAGAGAGTCAAAGATAGAGAGAGAGAGAGAGAGAGAGAGAGAGAGAGAGAGAGAGAGAGAGAGAGAGAGAGAGAGAGAGAGAGAGGCAGCGGGGTGTATCTGGCTGAATTCTGAATTCCAGAATGTCCCTTGACAGCAGTGTACTTTAAGCACACCTGCTAGCTGATGTTATTCCCATTTCCTCTCGCTAACACACGTAGCCTGACTCAAACACAGTGAGACGTGTTGTTGACGTATGCATGAAAACCTTCTAACAGCATTGACTTAATGATAATATACACGATTTATAATAATAATTAATGTGTTGATGTATTGATATACATATATATATTAGGTGCCATGTGTAGCTATGGAGCCACTAAAATAGAACCAAGGGGGCTAAACAAAAATTACATATGTAATAAATACATACGTATACAAATTAACAAATAGTTCATATTGGCAACATAATGCATGGAAGGCAGTCAAGTGATAGAGGCCTACACCACACTGCACCGTTCACCTGTAGGCAACCATAGACTATATGTTCGTATAAGTATAACATTGTATAAGAAATGTATGTGGATGCAAAGTTGCCTGCGCAGCTTTTGTAGAGGTTCAGGCAGGAGTTATTTCAAACGCACGTTAAAACAAACCTGTGTGTGCATGTTTGTAATACCGAGAACTAGAGATGGAGGGGAGGTTCTAAAACGCTTAACAAAAACAAGCGCTTAACAAGGCATAATGTACCTTAACAAACAGCTGCACAGAGGAAGTTTACCATGAGTACTAACAACGTGCAAAAGCACAAGACAATTATTCAAAGAGAAAGGAAACAAACCGCGCTGTACATTAAGCCTGCTTGAGCAGTTTGTTAAAAAGGAAAAATAGAGCTTAACGAGCATAACATGCATTTCTCCTTAAATTATTTTCTTGTGCTTTTGCACATTGTTAAAGGACAATTCCGGCGCAAAATGAGACCATATGATCATAACACATGTCCACCAAGTTGGACCGTTCTCTGGGATCAGTTTTCATTCTAGTCGAATGTAACTAAAGTTATCGAAAACCGCAAATTATCTTATAACGCTAGCTGTGGGGGCAGGATATTTATGTAAAATAAATCGCAATTCTATACCACTAACAAGGCTGAAAATCGCACCACACTTCCACAGTAGCATAATGAGGGTCCCTACATGTAAAACTAAGCATTGAGAACTTTGTAAGTGTACAGATAGTTTATTAAAAAGAAAGTTTAGAAAGCCAGTGCCTTCACGAAAACAAGCGAAAACATCTTTGGAAAACAGTCACGACCAGTCGAGCGACAAACGCAGCCGGGAAAAGCACAAACACAAACCATTTTCTTCTCTTCTCTATGCACACGCACTGTTCGCACTTCGCACACCTTCTACCAGATTGCACACCTTCTGATTCATTGACATCTCATGTGTACGTCTCTTCCGGCTCATTACGTTGCACGGCGTTCGTCGCTCGACTGGTCGTGACTGTTTTCCAAAGATGGTGCTCGCTTGTTTTCGTGAAGGCACTGACTTTCTAAACTTTCTTTTTAATAAACTGTCTGTACACTTACAAAGTTTTCAATGCTTCGTTTTACATGTAGGGACCCTCATTATGCTACCGTGGAAGTGTGGTGCGATTTTGAGCCTTGTTAGTGGTATAGAATTGCGATTTATTTTACATGAATATCTGCCCCCACAGCTAGCGTTATACGCTAATTAGGGGTTTTCGAGAACTTTGGTTCCATTGGACCAGAATGAAAACTGATCCCAGAGAACGGTCCAACTCGGTGGACATGTGTTATGATCATATGGTCTTATTTTGCGCCGGAATTGTCCTTTAATACTCATAGCGAACTTCATCTGTACAAAATGTGGTTTGTACAGATGAAGTTTAAAGATGAACTAGTTGTTTAGAACATTAAGCCTCATTAAGCAGTTTGTTAAGCGTTTTAGAATCACCCAGATGGGGAACTATTGGTCAGATAAACCTCAATATTGAGTGTGTGTGTGTGAGAGAGAGAGAGAGAGAGAGAGAGAGAGAGAGAGAGAGAGAGAGAGAGAGAGAGAGAGAGAGAGAGAGAGAGAGAGAGAGTGTGTGTGTGTGTGTGTGTGTGTGTGTGTGTGTGTGTTTTGAACAAGGCCTGTGTCTGAACTGAAGCCCATAAAGTCACCTCAGTGTCCCTGGTCATGTGACAATGGGTTATGGCCCAGCCATCGTCAACAGGAAGTAGAATCCTCAGACCAGGACCTGCCGCCACAGCTGCAGAACACATTAGGGATAATCCGCTCTGCACCGCTCTCCTTTTCTTTACTTTACTGTCTCTTCTGTCTTATTTTTTATTATTTCATTTCATGTTTTCCTGTATGTATCCACACATTTTTGTCTGTATGGTGTTTTTAAATATGAATGTACGACAACGGCAAGAAAAGGACAAAATATAACTGTGCTACCATTCCTGGCCACATGGTGGCAGTGTCAGTCAGGCATTACTTCATGCATAATCAGAGGGCCGGATATTGACGGCGGGTAAGGTGATATACAGAAAAGTTGTCCGTTTATTTAAGACATCAATTGCATTTTAGTCATCGCAGTGACTTCCCTGAAACCCGAGGAAAAGCTACTAAGGAAAAAAGATTTTTAACAGCATGGAGATTTGATGTTTATTCACAATGTGGCTTTCACCCCCACCCAGAAAAACAGTAATCCATAAGAAATCTTTGTATTATCAACATGGAGTAAGAACTGAGCAGTGCCTGTTAAAAAATCGTCTAATTAGATGTAATTTTTCATTGAATTCATCAAAAACTGTGTAAATCCCAACACCGGCCAACACCGAGGCGACCCTGTTCTGGCCCTCGCGGCCGTTGGGCCGAGAGCTAAACGAGGATTAGCATGTTGGTCTACTGACCTGGGGGCTGTGGAGACAGATTATATATATTCACTTCCTAATCCAGCCACCCAGTCACAGAGCACACCATAGACGGCTAGATAAGAAGGCCCTATGTATCAACACCGCATCCAATACTGTAGCGATCAGCAATCAAAATATAGTCTGTGATGTGGAACACTGCTTGTATCACCGCTTATTATTGATGTCATGTTATTCGTTTCAGGTTCCACTGTGGACATGTGTGTGTGTGTGTGTGTGTGTGTGTGTGTGTGTGTGTGTGTGTGTGTGTGTGTGTGCCATCACGGTTACCTTAGCAGCACTGATCTGCTCCTTCCGGAATCGTTCCAGAGGCATGATGAGCACATCGTTGGCATTCTCAATCTAGAGCAACACAATGTGTTGTATTACTGTTCAGTATAGTACAGCACAGTGTAGGGGTGACCCCGAATAGTCGACTATTCGACGATTCGATCGAAGGAGCCTGATTCGACTGCCAATCTCATAGTCGAATCGTCGGCAAAACACAGGATCATTCCATTCGGGATATAGGCGGTGCTGAATGTCTGATTTTACATATAGTTTCTTTCTCCCAATAAATCATAATATATAGCCTATTTTTGTATAAATATCAAGTGCAAAACACACTGTCGCTGCGGCGCGTCTATGACACAAGTGCCGCCCCTAGCACACATAGGAAGCGTCGCGCTGCGGCGCGTCAACAGGAATATAGTCGTCTCCGGAGCAGAAGAAAAACAAAAGAAAAGAAAAAATCGCCTTTTCTGGTACAGTATATTGTATGTAGTACAGTACAGTATAATATTGTATGTAGTACAATACTATGCAGTATAATAGTGTATGTAGTACAGTACAGTACAGTATAATAGTGTATGTAGTAGGGCTGGGCAATTTATCTCATATCATGATATGAGACTAGATAACGTCTTATATTTTGGATATCGTCATATCGTGATATGATTTTTCTGTTTTTAACTGCATTACAGTAAAGTGATGAAAAAGTATTTAAATTAAAATAGGCAATACCATGTCATTATTTTATAAAGAGAATATTTATTTATTGAATTACCAGAAAACATGCTATACCGTGATATATATCAGGATAGAAGATTTCGGCCATATTGCCCAGCCCTAGTATTTAGTACTGTAGTACAGTATAATAGTACAATACAGTAGTACAGTATTTTAGTGTACGTAGTACAGTACAGTGCAATACAATAGTGTATGTAGTAAAATACAGTATAGTATAACAGTGTATGCAGTAATGTAGTACAGTACAGTGCAGTATAATATAGTACAATACAGTACATTATAATAGTGTATGTAGTACAATACAGTACAGTATAACAGTGTATGTAGTACAGTAAAATAATGTATGTAGTGCAATACAGTACAGTATAACAGTGTATGTAGTACAGTAAAATAATGTATGTAGTGCAATACAGTACAGTATAACAGTGTATGTGTACTGTAGTACAGTATAGTGTATGTATTCCAATACTGTACATTACATCAGTGTATGTACTGTAGTACAGTATAACAGTGTATGTACTGTAGTACAGCAGATGTACTCACCATACGTGTCCTCTCATCTTCCAGGTTCTGCAAGACTCCTGCAAATTCCTGCAGAGACTTGGCTACGGACAGGCCGAGAGACAGATGGATGTGGAGAGAGAGGAGAGGGAGAGAAAGAGAGAGAATGTCAAAAGTGGTACCAACACATCAAGAGAGTGGCATATTATGAGAAAGTGGCAGTGACAGATCAAAAGTGAAATGGCGGCATAGAAACGGTAGAGGAGATGGAAATGAAAGATGGAGAAAGTGAGGGAGCAGGAGGGAAAATAAATGGGAGACATTGAAAATAACAAGAAGGCAATCTTGTCTTACGCTGCTCGTACTGCCGTTCAGACTCGGCAAGCAGCAGTTGGCTGAAAATCACACCAGTTTACGTGCTTATTAAGCAGTGTTTTGTCATTTGCGCAAGCTAACTTAGCAGGCTGCTGCTAGTTTCTCATGTCCGTTGCTCCCCTCTTTCTCTTTCTCTCACTCTCTCTCTCTCTCTTTGGCAAGCCAGGCAAGACTGCATTGTTTCAGGTCAGAGTTTCCACTTCCAGTGCCTGACACATCCACCATCACACGCAAGTACACAAGTATGCATGCACACGCACAAACACACAAACGCGCACACACACACACACACACACACACACACACACACACACACACACTTCAAATGATTAGGGCTGGGAATGCCAGTCATATCTAACTGTAATGCCCCGGCCCTTACTGTATGAATTCTAGTCAGGATATGCATAAGCACTAATTGCAGGAAACGAGGTAGGGAGGCTTAATGCCGTATTATAAGCTATGTTTAATATGACAAGTGCTTTTACTTTTAATACTTTAGCGAACTGTCCAGTAAGCGTGTCCAGTAGGCGACAACCTTTTGACATTTGTGATCATAATGTAATGTTAAACATGAACTAACTAAATAATTAAATTATCCAGCTAAAAAGGACAACTAAAGAATTTAATGTGTGGCGCCGATTGGTGAAGAGACAAAAATGGCAACATCATATTCAACTATTCTGGTGGTCTAGGGACGGATTCGGTAGAAGTCAGCTCACCGATGCAGATCTCGTCGTCTGTCTCTGCGTCCCCAATACACTGGAATTTAAACTCGTTCAAAGACTCTGCAAACTTCCTCTTGGCCGTTGACAAATCTGAAAGAGGAAAAGAAACATGTTATAAATATGTTATCGCCAAATTCTTACAAAGTTATATATATATTTTTAAATAATAATATAGATTTCTTTCTCACAATACTGAGTCTATACATTCTTGGCATGGGTGGCCCCTGTAGGAATCGAACCCCATAACCCTGGCAGTGTTAATGCCGTGTTGTACCAGTTGAACTTTTTACTTATTCGAGCTTCTAGTAATTTTTTTACTATTCATCCCATGGTGATTAAAGGAGAACTCCGGTGTAAACTGGTTCTGGGATGTTCAGTATGAGTACGAGTTCCAACATTACCATGGTGATTAAAGGAGAACTCCGGTGTAAACTGGTTCTGGGATGTTTAGTATGAGAACCAGTTCCAACGTTACCATGGTGATTAAAGGAGAACTCCGGTGTAAACTGGTTCTGGGATGTTTAGTATGAGAACCAGTTCCAACGTTCCATGGAGAGCAACAAAAAGCCGATACGACGCAAAGCTAAGTTCGCTGTTTTTAGCCGATTCTACCAAACTGCTATACGTTTGAGTGCTATGGGCATCTGACCTGGTAAAAAATAAATTGCTTTTTTAAAGCACTTACTGTGCGTTCACACCAAAAGCGCACAAAGAGGAAAATGATCCCGGAAGTCATTCATTGTGTATTGGGCGCCAGGCGGACAAAGAGGGAAAAGAGGAATAGGCGGACTCGGGTGGACTAGGCGACTTAGGAGGATAAAAAAGTTAAAAATCCTCCAACTGTATGTAAATGAGCTATGACCCGACTAGGAGGGAAAGGTGGAAAATCCATCGATAGCCAATGGGGGTGTGTCGTCCCTCGGTCAGATCTGTCCCAGAGAACAACCCGCGTAACTTAGTTCCTACCAAACATTCGTTCCAAGGTGTCGCTGGAAATGCTGATTGCTGCCGTAGCAGAACACCTCTATGATGTCCTCTATGATTTGACAACATTACATTTGGCAAAATCGGTGTTTATTTGGGATGATCATTTCCGTAAATATGATTGGGGAGTAACCCAACGAGGTGTCCATTAACAGAAATGAATGGACGACGCGAAGCATGAACCGTCCGACGCAAAGCGGAGGGTTGCTTCCGCAAGTACCATGGTCACTTACGAAAGAATGAAATATGTAATCAATTAATAATACTTTAATGTGTTTTAGAGTTGAAATCGTGAAGTCGAGCAGACTATTTAATATCTCCCGTATGCAGGCGTTGCCAAGCAACGTGGCCATAGCGTCTTCATAGCGTCAACGTCTTTCCTAGGTGTAAATCAAAGATGGTGTAAATAAACACTTTTTAACCTACACCCTCCAGCCAATCGGAGTAATTCTGTTTTTAATGACTTTATCAAGTAACTTTCCATCAAGTAACTTTCCATGATCAACGATGTCGGTAAATGGGCTGTGCTACAGCAGTAGTTGCATGGTGGTGTTTAGCGCGTGTGGCGCGCTGGCCCTTTAAATTAAAAAAAAAGCAAGAACGAACATTCTGAAGGGGGACAAAAGCGACAAAAGCGACTTAGGTGGAGTGGACAAGGCGGATTCCTCTTTGTGCGCTTTCGGTGTGAACGCACAGTTACAAGGCTAGAAATAGCCTGACACTTCTTTGGTAGTATAATGAGGGTCTTAACATATAAAACAAGGCATTGACAACTTTGTAAGTTTACAGATAGTTTATTAAAAAGCATATTTTATACACACAATACTATCAGTAGTTCACCCGTCGACGCCATGTTTTTTTTTTAGGCTGATAAGTCGATTGACGAACACAGAGCTCGCATGATCACGTGAACTCGTAGGGCGAGTCTATAAAAATAAATTGTGAATGTTCTGGCACAATAAGTGCACCACAACGTTCTCCTCCAGCTTGTTCTGTCTATTTCTTATTCTTCCAATTCTCTCTCTCTCTCTAATAGTGAGTCATTGTGGTTCTGCCATTGGGACAGAGATGTAATGTTTCTACATCTGTTTGACTCATCCATCAGATGTGTGTGTGTGTGTCTCTGGACTAACTGGAGCTGATGTTGTCGAGCGAGATGATGAGGTGACACCAGGAGATTTTGAGGTCACACTTGAAATCACCCGAAACACAATGCAAACTAAATCATGTATGATTATCCTGAAGCCCTGCACCTTCATGGCACAAGTATAGCAACACAACCACATATGGTGGACACACATACACACACACACACACACACCCAAGATGGTTTTAATAACCAAAACCACATTGTTGGCTGGAGTGAGCAAATGTACATTTTTTCCAAAACGAATAGACAGAATAGAGGGGAGCGCGAACATGCAGACATTATAAAATATATATATATAAAATACAAATATTAAATAGTGTGATGTCAATTTGACTTCACATTGGTGCCTAGGGTTGGGTATCGTTTGAAATATTTTGATTCCGGTTCCATTTTGATTCCTGTAAAACGATGCCGGTTCCAACCGAAATCGCTACTTTTTAAAAAAAAAATTATAGAAACGCCATGCCAACACTGATTCTTTGAAAAGGTACCAGTTCCTAACAGTGCCAGAAACAATATGACACCTTCTTTAAAATAACCAAACCAAACAACTGATTCAATTGTTGAAGAAGTATAGACCTATTTAAACAAATAAAATTGTCACTGTAGTTTATAGTTTATAGTTAGTGCCACGGGGCAATCGCACCGAGCACTGGCCCCTACAGCTAAAGCTGAAGGGACCAGTGCTCGGGGCGAAGCCCCAAGTAGTGATGGCTCGTTCGCGAACGAATCAGTTCGAACGAACGACTCTTTAAAGTGAACGAACTGACCTCATTCGCTGCTCTCGTTCGACTCGTTCGTCGTTGTTCGTCTCGTTCGCTGAGTCGCTGACGCGCTGCTGATTCGCGACGCTGATTCGCGAGTCGTTCGCTGACTGTGATTGACTCGAGTGATGATGGTCTCGTTTTTTTCTGATAGGTGCAACCATTTTCTCAGAATAAGCCCAAATGTGAGACCAGTGCAGAGGCAGAAAATCGCTATTTTTCTCAACGTTTCTTTCTGCCTCAGCCTGGGGGGGCTATCTCGCGCACGTGTGCGCGTGATCTAGTGACGGTTGATGGCGTCGTCTATTGACAGTTGATACAAGAGGACTCCTATTGGTCAGTTGCGCGAATATTCTCAGGCTGTTGTCAGGCAAACCCTACAGGGGGTAGGCGTTTTATTGTTTTTTTTTCCAATAGCCCCGCTGTATATCGACCCGGCTGAAACACAGGAGGACACGCTATATTCATCAAAGCTTGGTCGCTGTGCTTAGGCTACAGCCACACTACTAGGTTTTGAATCTCAAATGGATGATTTGTTCATACACTTTTACACCAGTCAGCAAATATGCTACAGGTCCACAGTGGTGTGTTAAAACCTGCCGCACACACGCGCGTTTTCTTTTTCCAATAGCCCCGCAGTATATGGACTCGGCTGAATCGCGGGAGGACACGCTGTATTTATGAAAGCTTGGTCGCCGTGCTTAGGGTACATTCACACTACGTTTTGAATCTTAAATGGACCATTGGTTTATACACTTTTACACCAGTCAGCAAATATGCTACAGGTCCACAGTGGTGTGTTAAAACCCGCACACACACGCGTTTTTTTTTCAATAGCCCCGCTGCATATCGACCCGCCTGAAACACGGGAGGACACGCTATATTTATCAAATTGATTGGGTCTTATTAGTCATATATACCTTTTGTCATTTAGTCCTTCTTGTGTGGGTACTCCTTTCCCATTGCCATGGCTTGCTCCGCGATGGATAATGCTCTCGGCACCGCTCCAATCAGTGGCGGTTCTAGTGGGGGGCCAGCGGGGGCCAGTGCCCCCGTAACTCTGAGTCCGGACCCCCCTATGTCGCCGTATTACTGTGAATCATTTTTTAAATTTATTTATTTATTTTATTTTATTTTAATTTATTTAATTGTTTTATTTAAAAAATAATAATAATAATTTTATTTCATTTTTTTTATTTCAATTCTTACACACAGACAGACAGACACACACACACACACACACACACACACAGACAGACAGCCAGACACACACGCACACACACACGCACACACAGACAAACACACACCAACACCTGCTTTATTTTCTTGCATGACTTACATGACTTCCTCCTCAATAATATATGGGGACGACGGGGCCAGAGCCAGGCACACTCAAAATTTCTTTAGAAATTAATCGGTATATTAATGAATTAATGACACATTTAAGTATTTAATTCCAATTTTAATTAATTAATGACACATTACACACACACAAGTAATTATTTAATGGTGTATTTATTTATTTTTGACACTTTTAGTCCTCCATAAAACTGTACTGTATCTTGATTACTTGACTTGATTCATGTTGGTGTCTGTAGATGTGTGTGTGTGTGTGTGTGTGTGTGTGTGTGTGTGTGTGTGTGTGTGTGTGTGTGTGTGTGTGTGTGTGTGTGTGTATTTGCAGACAACATGGAAGATCATCACTGCCCTCTCGCTTAACTCTACTCTGCCTGCAACCCTTTTCATCATTTTTGTAACTTTGTTTCCCACATAATATGAGGTTGAAAGGGCATAGGTTGCTGTATAAATAAATACTTCAAAAAGGAACGTTTGTTGTAGGTGTGCTCCTTGTATATAATATCATAATGTTACTACATTATAATGTACACACTCGGGCAGTAGCCCCCGTGGCACTTTCAAAATTTCCCCCGAGGGAATTTTCTAGTTTCAATTCTTACTGTTAAATGTTTGTTTTATGTAAAGCGCATTGAATTGCCATTGTGTATGAAATGCGCTATATAAATAAAGCTGCCTTGCCTTGCCATAGAAACGTAGGTAAATTTGTCGTCTCACTCACATTCATCTGCTAAAGCTGTCAGACATATAGTTTTGGTGGGAAACATGCTGATGCGCCAGCAGCACCCACCCATGGCCCCATTTACTCCTATGTTAAAAAGAGAGGATATTTCTGGAGGAAAGCAGAGGTACCAGTATCTTCCGATACTGACTTACATGACTTCCTCCTCAATAATATATGGGGACGACGGGGCCAGAGTCAGGCACACTCAAAATTTCTTTCGAAATTTTCTAGTTATTCTTACGTTTCTTACGCGTTTTTTCGGTCGACTACTCCTCCCGCAGTTTTGGTCAAACATACACAAAAAAGGTATCAAAACGTGCGGCTCTGCCGGGACAAGTGTGCTATGACTTTTCTTAAAATAATACGAATTTTTCGCGAAAAACAGCAAAAAAAGTCCCATAGAGAATGAATGGGAGGAGGTAAAAAAAACAAGACTTTTCGTACTGCCTACTGCTGTCTGCTGCTCCGGCATACTTTCACCTATAAACTCAATTTAACCTTTAAACAGTAGACACAAGTCTTGTGTATTGTGTGTATTATTCCACGTTTTGATAGGTCATATAGTTTTTAATCAATCACTGATCAATGACCATGATCATTTTGGGAGAAATTATGAGATTATAATGGGTGTGTATTGCGAGGAATGTTCGTGTCAGAGTGCATGAAATCATCGGTTAGAGTGGGAGAGCTCAAAATAAATCCAGATTTTTTTCTCTTTCCACGCTGCTCCTAGCCACAATTTATACTCCACACACATGATTTTTTTCCAAATTTGTAGACAAACTTGTTCTGTCTCTCACAATGTGCTAAAAAAATCAGAGAGACTTACAGAATTTGAATTAGCAGCCTCTAAGTGCGGCCAGTCTATCTCTTCTCCTCATTAACTCCAATACAAATATTTTCTGAGAGAAGCAGAACGGACCCCTGTTTTAAACTTGCAAGTGTGTCCACAATATTTACTGTAGAAACACTGTAGAAACACCAAATCGTTCAGGAAGTCCTTACAGTGATGATGGTCTGTTTTTTTTTCTGATAGGTGCTACCGTTTTGTCAGAATAAGTCCAAATGTGAGACCAGTGCACGTGTGCGCGTGATCTAATGACGGTGGATGGCGTCGTCTATTGACAGTTGATACAAGAGGACTCCTATTGGTCAGTTGCGCGAATATTCTCAGGCTGTTGTCAGGCAAACCCTACAGATATCCCTCGTCTGATTGGACGGCAGATACAAGAGGACTCGCGTGATTTTGTTGTTTGGCCAGGTCGTGTAAAAACCCCTCCGCGGATCTGCTCTTCTCTGTTGATCGTATCAGAGGTAAGAAATATGCTTTGTCTTTACAACACACCAGTTGTACACAATAGTGAGATTAGGTTTGACTTTGTTACTCTGTCGTGTTTTGGCTATAATCATCTGAAACACATACACGGCCCGACTCCATTTATGATGGCGGTGGTACACGGGAAAGAGATGGCGGCGGTACACGGGAACTGCTTCCGGTAAAATAAGCCATTTTGAATCTCAAATGGATTATTGGTTTATACACTCTTACGCCAGTCAGCAAATATGCTACAGGTCCACAGTGGTGTGTTAAAACCCGCCGTACACACGCACACACACACGTTTTTTTTCCAATAGCCCCGCAGTATATGACTCGGCTGAAACACGGGAGGACGCGCTGTTTTTTATCAAAGCTTGGTCGCCGTGCTTAGGCTACAGCCACATTACTGTAGCGTCCGAGTTAGGGCTTTCTTAAGAACACACAATGAGAAGTAATACTCTTTGGATGAGACTGAAACTCTCTGTTTAATGGCGCATAATCACTCCTCGCTAGAACAACATTACCTCCTCACCGGAACCATACACACATCGCCAATCACCATGGCAACTCCATAAACAAATCCCATTTACACTAGTCCCCACTGGAGTGTTACATTACTACGTTTTGAATCTCAAATGGACCATTGGTTTATACACTTTTACACCAGTCAGCAAATATGCTACAGGTCCACAGTGGTGTGTTAAAACCCGCCGCACACACGCACACACACACGTTTTTTTTCCAATAGCCCCGCAGTATATGACTCGGCTGAAACACGGGAGGACGCGCTGTTTTTTATCAAAGCTTGGTCGCCGTGCTTAGGCTACAGCCACATTACTGTAGCGTCCGAGTTAGGGCTTTCTTAAGAACACACAATGAGAAGTAATACTCTTTGGATGAGACTGAAACTCTCTGTTTAATGGCGCATAATCACTCCTCGCTAGAACAACATTACCTCCTCACCGGAACCATACACACATCGCCAATCACCATGGCAACTCCATAAACAAATCCCATTTACACTAGTCCCCACTGGAGTGTTACATTACTACGTTTTGAATCTCAAATGGACCATTGGTTTATACACTTTTACACCAGTCAGCAAATATGCTACAGGTCCACAGTGGTGTGTTAAAACCCGCCGCACACACGCACACACACACGTTTTTTTTTTTTTTTTTTCCAATAGCCCCGCTGTATGTCGACCTGGCTGAAACACGGGAGGACACGCTATATTTATCAAATTGATTGGGTCTTATTAGTCATACATACCATTTGTCATTTAATCCTTCTTGTGTGGGTACTCCTTTCCCATTGCCATGGCTTGCTCCGCGATGGATAATGCTCTCGGTACCGTTCCAATATGTCGCCGTATTTACTTTGCCATGACTCCCAATCTGTGTTTTCCGCCGCCTTCAATGCCTTAAGGCCGCAGTATACTCGCCATTCCCAATCTGTCGCGCGACAATGTGACGTCACGTGAGCGCCGTAACTATTTATACTCGCGCTGGTGGCCGCGACAGTAGTTGCAGTCTTCTCCTGAACAGAGGTGGCGCCACCAACTTTGCTATTGCTACACACTAGAAGAAGAGATCTACTAATACTGGTACCTGTCTTTAATTTCTTACACATCATTAGACATTCAGTTAAGGTTTAGTTCACCGGGATGTCTCTCACTATACAGCATTATGGCTGTCTATTACTTTACATTGCTATTATTCTACATCACTGCCACACCTGGTCAGCCATCAACATTCCTGTATGGCAGCAGTTCTCATATGAATAGTGTTTGTAAGCATCTATCTTAATAACTTAATGATTATCTTATATACTTTTATTTTATAACTTAATGCCGCTTTGAGAGTTTTTCAGCCACGTAATTCCACTCGTTTTTGACCACAACAGTAGACAGCACTTACGTAAAACCACGGTTTATTAGTGAAAAAATATAGGCCTACACCACACAATAAAATAGAACGTATAAAGAAAGCCTTAGCAACAAGGCGCATTAAAATGTGCCTTCAAACTCGTCCATGTTCCTGTTTTCGCTTTGTCGCGCAGCGCTGAAAAAAAAAAAAGAGGTGTGCGACACGCCGGCGAGATCTACGTCATTTTGACGTCACAATGTCGCGTGACAGCTTGGGAACGGCGAGTATACTGCGGCCTTCAAGTAAACACACCGCTGCCAAAATGTATCATAATGTTACTAGTATTAATTGTTTGCAATCTCTGAAAAATCTCATAATGTACACACTCCCGTGGCACTTTCAAAATTTCCCCCGAGGGAATTTTCTAGTTTGTTACTGTTTTCATTTGTAATAATAAATTATAGCATAACTTAAAGTGGCAGTAGACAACTTTTCAACTTTTCCCACCCTAGCGTTTCAGAGTGGTATTATTTTTGCGCCGCTGTCGCAAAGACAAACCAGATCGCTTTCCGTTTCCTCAGAGCCTAGCGACCACAATCAACACAAGACGCGCATTTGTTCGGAAATCTCTGCGAAAGAAACGATCAACACTTTGGAAATAAGAAAGGTGCATGTTCACTGAGGAGGTAAAGTGAAATTGGCATCATTGTATTTGGGTAGTATCAGCAGCAGGGGTTAGCGTCGGGGAGGAGGGGGAAGTAGAAGAAACATTAGGAGGAAAACCGACATGAAAGCAGATACAAATTCTTTAGTATGTGTTGAGAAAAGCGAACTAGGTTTGAATGACAGATATTTGTTACAATAAAAACCAACATGCTTTCGGAAGTGCACTCCCCACATCATACAAAAGTGACGGGTGTGTGTCCATATCTGACATGGGGACAATGGTTCACATTGCAATACACACCTGCTAATCGTGTTGTGTTGTGCTCGTCTGCACGCAAACAAAAACAACACAAAAGGGTGAGCAACAGCCAGGTTTTTCTGGCTTTATCTTGCTCTTGCAGACATTTGTTGATTAACGTGCACAGTGAGCTGGGAAGAGAGAGATGAGAAACATGAGGTGGGCAACATGAGAGTTAAAAACAATAGGATTCAGTTACCTGCTTAGCTGCTCTACTGAGGTTACCACAGCCTGTGTGTGTGTGTGTATGTGTGTGTGTGTGCGCACGTATCCTGCAACAGACAGTGGAGAAAGGCTAAAAATAGTTGGCCCTCTTGACCGCACCGTCTTCTCACACTTAACACTTATAGATGACTTCATTCCCATAATTCCTTGCTCCCTTCCTCCTCAGCTTCCCGGTCCACTCAACGGACATACATTCTGGTCAAACTACACAGAAACTAAACACAACTGCCTGTCTGTGTGGACGTTACATGACATTACGCTATGCATGACAATAACAGAACTAAACACAACTGCCGTCTGTATAGATGTTACATGACGTTACACTACTCCCATTGGTTCAGTGAAAGTATGCCTCTAACATAGCTTTCTTTAACATACATTATTGGAGAGAGACTTCTATGTATTTCACACTCTCTCTTTTCAACACACTAACACACACATTCTTAGCAACACAAAAGGAATGTGTAACAGCCATTCTAGCAACACTGTACAGCTATGTGTGGTATCAACACACACAGAATATAAAGAATGGTTCTGTGTGGATATACACAGGATATCCAGCAGTAGCCACCAGCACAGCCACTTTGTCCCACAAGCGTGTGAAAAGGAACCCTATTCATCAAGGACACACACACACACACACACACACACACACACACACACACACACACACACACACACACACACACACACACACACACACACACACACACACACACACAGTCTGGCAGCTACAATGACCAAACTTTTTTTTCAGTTTTTTTCACAATTGTAAAATTAAAGTGAGAATTTAAGTGTTATTTATTATTACTTTTATGCAGATATTGTGAGGAACACTCAACAGACAAGGGCTGGCGTGAATATGTGAATATGTGAATATGTTCAGGATGTTTTTTTTTATTATGGAAGTGACTGTTGCGGGAAGCGACTTAAACCCTGACCTTAACACACACACACACACAGACAATAAGTGAGCATGGCTCCTTCCGGGCGTTGCCATGGCTGAATATGGTTCGAGGGGAAGCAGGGTGGGGTGAAAGGTCAGCCCATTATCCGATCCATACTGCAAAGTCAGCTTTAGGAGAATATGAGCATGCATTGGGCACACACACACACACACACACACACAGACACACACAGAAAAACAAGAAAATCATTGACCTCCTCCCCATCAGTCTCTCTCCTGTATTATCGTGGATAATAGTCTAGGATTATCCTGCTTTATACCATGACCACTTGTGCATCATTCAAATAGGCTGTGCTCCTGGAAACACAAATGGTCTGACACCTTTATCATATCTTTATGTTTGCTATCTATTTGTGCTATCTTGTAAAAGGCTAGCATGTTATAGGTTAACAGGGTTATTTTAGCTCTGTGCTGTTATCTGAAAATAATGCACACCTCTCACCACGAGACGTTCACTGGCCGTGGCATAGCCTAGCTTACCGGATGCAGGTTGTTAGCATAACCTCACTCTAGCCTGCCATTGGCCGATTGTAGGAGTTGCCCAATGGCAGGCTCTGGGCAGGCTTATACCTTATACTCCTCCCCCTTCAGCCATCTGCCACTGTTGCTGCATCCTGGGCTTAGCGCCACCCAAGACGATTGTGATTGGTTAAAGAAATACAAACAAGACGGAGCGTTTTTTTTCCCCCTATGCCAGAATGATAGTGAGTTCAGCCAGACCTTTCTCCAGCGCTAGCACAGCGTTAAAACCAAGTGTGGAGATAGGTCTGGCTATGCAAGACTAGCCGTGGCATAACTCCACACAAACTGACCCCGATGGTCTGCATAAGGACGCTGTAGCTTAAAAAAGGGTGAACATTATTCCTGCAAAGCATGATGGGGGATTAAAACACACACACACACACTACTGACAATCATGATCTGAACCGTATTAGGTCACATATGACTCAACAGAGGCATTGTTTGGCAGGAGACATGCTGTGTGTGTGTCATTGTGTCTCTGACCAGTGTACACACACAGCAGGGATGGTCAGGTGCGTGGTAGCCCGTCATTCTGTCTCTCTTACACTCTCCCACTCTGGATGACTGATAATGTCATGCTAAACGTGGCACGTATACACACACGCACACACACGCACACGCACATGCACATCACTGTATTAATACTGTTTAATACACTGTTACGAGAAGAACAAAACATTTAAATTAAAAAGATAGAGCAACAGATTAAAGAGTACAAATAAAAGTGAGGGAAAATAGAGGTAAAGACACAAGGACATTATGGGAGCATCTGTTCAAATTGATGGCGGGTGAGGAGAACAGTTTGTGGCTCACGCCCAGACTGGCATTAATAGCCTTGGTCGCTACAGTAGCTACACTGGGCAGATATGGGCCTGCTCTGTACAAAGCTCTTCCATTAACCGTGCACTCTCCCTTTCCACCCACTGACATTTAAACAGGCGGTTTGAATGGAACAACAGATATTCTGTTTCACAACCCTTCCCAGAATGCTCCATGCGAATGGGACGCTTTACTGGCACCGCCAATCTGGCTAATATTAGCCGTCATGTTATATCTCATCATTGTACTTTTCATTCATATTGGATTATATACTAAAAAAAACTTTAAAAAATGTTCAATGTGTCTTCTACATTTAGAGCATTATGAAGACTTAATGATGTGAATACTCGTGGTATGAATGAATATTAATTTTTCCTTCTGGACTGGAAACTCATGCTTGTTTATTTGTCTAATGCATTAATTTGCATCAACTCCCCTATTTTTAATCTACATCTCTGTTCATGTCCTGGTTCAACATGCTCACCAAACACACCTGATGAACAGACCGGTTCTTTCTATCAAGCCACGGTTGTTCTCCCTCATGTGAGCAAAACATAAACATTGAAAGCCCATGTTCACACACACACATACACACCTGCCCTCACCAGGAACAGGTTCTCCATGGCTCACGCTTTGAATTGCTTCTCAAAACTGCGCTGCACGACAGCATAGAGCTCAACAATGACCGCCCCCTTTTTGAACGGCTCCGTTCCCCGGAAGTGAATTTCCCATATTATTCCATATATTCCCCAAATTAGGCTAAAAGCCGGGTCCCAATTATAAAGGCCGGTCCCTTTTATTGATCGAGTCTTACACGCAGATGCTCGCACATACTCACAAAAACAGTGTGTGTGTGTGTGTGTGTGTGTGTCTGTCTGTCCGTCTGTGTGCGTGTGTGTGTGTGTGTGTGTGTGTGTGTACATACTAGGGCTGGACAATATACTGATATTATATCGATATTGTGATACAAGACTAGATATCGTCTGAGTTTTTGGATAACGTAATTTTGTGATAGGCATAAGTGTTGTCTTTTCTTGGCTTTAAAGGCTGCATTACAGTAAAGTGTTGATAAAAACACGAAAATACAAAGTACTTTTAATTTTTCAAGTATTTAATGCACACAGGAGTATTATTGTATATAGACTATGTATTGAACTACCAGAAAACATGCTATATTGTGACATATATCATTATCGATATATTAAATGACCGATATAGGGATAGAAGATTTTGGCCATATCGCCCAGCCCTAATACATACATATAAGCCCATGATATCCATACATGGGGTGGAGGAAAGATGTAGAATGAAGAAAGAAAAAAAGAAAGAAGAACGAACAAATGAAAGACAGAGAGAAGAGCAGCTGTTGCCCCTTTGTCCTTCCAACATTTCATGGCTCATCAGAAACCAGTTGAATGGCGCTCGCTAACAATAGCTAGCAGTGGCTAACTGCACCCAGAAACACCAGGACTAGAACAATGGCAAACAAAGAGCTGATGGAAGGGCACGAACCGCAGGCGACAGACGACACTGGAGGGGAAGAAAGCAGTTAGTGTTTTATTCTGGACTTTATTGACATTTTTAAATGTACCGATTCACTCACTGTTATCATTATCCTGCGAAATAATGTCATTAAGAAAGGTAGTAGAACACATTGCTATAAGTTGATAAAGAATATTCTGGATAGTTCTGTGAGATTTGAGGTAGAAGAGAGAAGGAAAGGGAGGACGGCAGCGTCGGGGGGGTTGAACTGTACACTTCTGTTCAGCTAGCTTCACAACGTCTTGCTATTTCCCTCTCTTTCTCTCTCTTGTCCCAGTGCAGGCCACAGTGTTCACATAGTTACAATATCCTAGCAACGTGTTGTACAAAGAAGCCAGGCCACCACTAGGACTTTATGTCTCTTGTTTCTTCTTCTTTCGACTTTTTCCCCTCCTCTCTTCATGTCTCATTACTCTAGAGAGAGTCACGCCCATTGCCGAAACGGTGAACACAGAAAACATTCTTAAATCATATATTTATTTCTTTGTGCTTTTTTCCCCCCCAAAAAAAGAAGTGTCTGATGAGTGAGGTCATCTTTGGTAGCCTGGCCGGAAGCCCCACAAACTAAAGACCAAGGCTAACTTTTAGCACACAGCTAAAGCTGTGTGCTAAAAGTATGCGTTAGCAATCACTTCAAGCACCAGCCAGAAAAGCCCCCTACAAAAACAGGACATGTAACACAGGAAAGTGGAAGAGAAATAAATGAAAGAGATGGCTGGACAACATGCTAACTAGATTACATATACTTCTCCAAATAGCCTGGCCTCCTCTGTCATCCTCTTCCTCTGCTCAAACACATACCTGACCCACCCCTCCCAGCTGACACACACACACACACGCACACTATACATTACACACGTTTAGATTCTACCAATACAATCTAGTCAGTTAGACAGATGAACACAGACAGAGGTAATTGAGGAGCAGGTAATGGGGTTCACCGGGAAGGTTGAAACCATTATTTCTCAGCTGGGAGTCAAATCCCTGGGCAACTAGACTACCTACACACCCCACGCCTATCACCCTTTGAGAAGCCGGTTTTGGTCCGAGCGACCCTGAAAAGCTCTACTACCCTTCCTCTACTACCTTTCCCCCTCCCCCTCCCCCTCCCACTAACAATTAAAAACCTTTGCAATTATTCTGTTTGTATGTCCTGGCACATTGATATTCTGCGCTTAGTATTCTCGCACTTATCTCTGTTGTATACTAGCAATTAGGTGTGCTTGAAACTTGTTCTTGTGAAATCCTTTACCCCTACCGATAGCGATTTACTGTTGCACTTTCTTCTAACAAATGTACTTATTGTAAATCGCTTTGGACAAAAGTGTCTGCTAAATGCCCTAAAAGTAAATGTAAATGTAAAAGCTGATTCCTGTTTTGATCCATTTCAGGGGGTTTTCATGCAAACCAACAAGCACGTGACAATAAGCTCTTACTGGTTACTGGATACTGGATATTAGCCATGCTGGCTAAAGCTGCCCTTTTTACTGTTATTGCTACAGTCAATTGATTGGGATTGTCCACGTTATTATAAACCAATAAACTAAACTAAACTAAACTAAACTACTGGGGCATGGTTCATTTCGGTTTCTACACCTGAGCGGGACATTTACAACAAAAAGACAGTGCCCAAATTACAAGTCAGAATCTGTCCAAGTTTGTTATTTATCTCAGGCTTTCAACCTGAAAGCACATCATCAACAGACCCTGGAACGTGATTGGCTGACAAGACAACCCATCCTGACTGGATTTGGTCTTATTGACCAACAAGAATATAAAGGAGAGCCAGAGTGAGAGAGAGACTGATGAAAGATGATGATAGAAGTGAGAGAGAGAGAGAGAGAGAGAGAGAGAGAGAGAGAGAGAGAGAGAGAGAGAGAGAGTGAGAGTGAGAGAGAGATAATAATGGATGTGTAGTAACAACACTTGAGAGATAGGCTATCTGTGAGGTAGCATGTATGTAAATAAAAGTTCAGACTCAAATAGTTTCCGTTTAAAGTATTGGGGGTTTTCTTCAATATCATCCGACTGCAGACACTAATGGGCGTTCTCGTGTGGTGGGGGTTCCCGTTTACGCAGACTGGAACGCCCCCTTCCTCTTCTTCGTCGATCTAGTAGTACGGGTAGCATAGAACTAACGTTAGCCAGCTAAGCCTACAGAATGTTAGCTTACATTTATGTGTAGGATCTAGAATGTTTGGGTTGTGCAGTAGGCCTACATGTTCATTATCTTCTGGGTCTGCCCTAGGTATAAGTGAGATGCGTGACATACAGTTGTTTAAGAATATGCCCAAATTAAATAATGAATAGATTAAAATAACACTTGGGACATTATGCAGTTCAAATCCAGTTACCAGACACTATGAAGGCACAAACAGTAGGCTATTTGACTCCAAGGGTTCACTTACTTTTCCCACTGAATGTTTTCAATAAAGACAAAATACAGTAATTGCTCTTTAACAATTTACCTTAGAACATACATCGTAGGCACACTTTTCCCACTGAATGTTTTCAATAAAGACAAAATACAGTTATTGTAATTGATGTACAGTAATTAACCTTAGAACATACATCGTAGGCACAAATGTATGTTATACATCGTATAACATTTGTCTCTCATCGATAACCATTTCGTTTTTCTGGAAACATACTACGAGGTAAAACCGCCAAAGGAAGGTTAGCATACCCAGTATGCCTTGCGAAACTCACCTCTTTGTGATTGGTCGATGAAACGCTACCAGGAACGCCTAATGGGCGTTTTCGTGTCATGACGGAAACGCCCAAGCCTGCAGCGGGACCCTTCTTGTTTTCTTGGTCCTATGGTGCTGGGGGGGGGTTATCAAATAGTTCTATACGGTACTTGTTGTAACCCTAGAGTCCCCTGGGATTAGAAATGTGATAAGAGGTTGTACAAATGCATTTAACCTGATGTAACATGTTGGCCTCAAAAGTACAGAAAAACTAACTTTTATCAGTGTGGACCAAACTCTGGACCCACCACAGTTTTAGAATGCAGCCAAACTGTGTTCTTGCTCTTCTAATCAACAGAAAAGAAAGAAGAAAAAGCTGTGTGCATGTTTATAAAAGGACAGAAGTGTTCAAAGATCTAGCCTTTTCATTTTCCTTCTCAAAGTACACATGATTAATGCGTAAACACATTTGTGAAACCGTTTTATCATCTACCAGCAACCTAAAGATATTGTTTTTGTTATTTGAAGGATATAAGGTAGTGGGAATGCAAAAGCTAAAACGGAAAAGACATTGCTTAGCATCTACAAGTTTGCCTGCAATGGAAAAATGACATTTAGCCAACATTACTGTCGTGCATTGGGTCTGTGTGCACAACACACTCCCAGCCTTAAGGAACATATTTCATAAACTGAGGGGATTTGACATTGAGAGGAAAAGTCTGGGACAGTGTGTTCACTTTCATTCTTTTCCAATGGAAAAATTCAGTTTCCAGGAAGTTGCTAGTCCGTCTACCCTCCCTGCTCATGAGAAGTCTAACACAGGAAGAGCAAAACAAGAACAGGAAGAGGAAGGGATTTATTCCAATCCTGCCCGTTTTGCTCATGGATTCTGCGAGGTCAACAGAGGGCATAACCTCGAACCCTACATCCTCCCAGAACGTTCATGTTATTTCACTATAAAGAAATCATATGACATGACTTACCTATAGTTTAACTTTGGGTCTAATGGAAATAGCCCTCTTTGCACACCAGTGTATTTGCCTGCGAATGTCCTCCTGGGGACCAATAAAGCCTTATTGATATAATAATAAAATGTATTAATTGATTATATTTTGTATTCTTAATCTGAATCTGCAAAGTAAATAGTAACTAAAGCTGTCAGATAAATGTAGTGGTACAATTACAAGTACATTTTTTACCTCTGAGATGTAGTGGGGTGGAAGTATAAGGGTACCAGAAATTTGTACAGTACTTGAGTAAATGTACTTTTTTCCACCACTGCATTTGGGTATACGCACCTCATGTTATCTAATAGTTCTTGTGCAATCACACACACACACACACCTTGGTAGACGACCAGTATGTTACTAAGGGTTCATTCATGAGGACATCACATTGTTGCACCTGCCGGTTCACCTGCAGCCATCACTTTTCTGCCTAGCAACAATGTTGAAGCCACACCTCATTGGCTCCTGGGTGCGCAGGACAGGTGCGACTTGGCATGGGAGCCTACTAATGAGAAAGGGCTGCTGATAGAGAATATGAAGAAACAGGCTGCAGTCTGAACCTGGGAGAAACGCTTTGATCTTCCTCAGCACCACTGTAGACACACTGGCCCAAGACTGGCCCCCCACGCTCTCGCCAGTTCAATTCTCTTAGGTGTCGATCACACCAATCAAACGCACTGCACTCTTTTTGTTGAAGCCTAGTAAAAAGCAGAGCTTTTTGTTACTGTTGCAAAGCAACCATAGAATAGCAACCAATAGAATATCTACATCTGAACCTGCAATGACGTTGGCTGCTTTTTTTCTCATGTTTAATATTTGTTTGGTTCACATTGATAACACCGCCACCTCCAGCTGTAAAAAGCGTTTGAGTGTGATCAGGGCCTTAGTAAGCCGCATGGCATTATGGCAGGCCTCCACAGACAGCATCATCAAGGCGACGTAGAAGTTAAATACATAATGACAATAAACAATAATTAGCCTGTGTGTGTGTGTGTGTGTGTGTGTGTGTGTGTGTGTGTGTGTGTGTGTGTGTGTGTGTGTGTGTGTGTGTGTGTGACACCCAGCCCCAAGCTTCCACCTCCTTTCCTTACTCCCTAGTTTCCACATATCTTTCTTCCACTTATAGTTCACTTTTTGTCCTCTTGACCTCCATTTCTCTCTCCCATCCCTGTCTCTTTATTTCCTCTGTGCCAGCGGCAGTCTCAGAATTACTGGGTCATCAGGCTAATCCCATTAATCCAGCAAGCCACCGCTGTTAACTACAAACCCTAAGTACTAGTGCTAGTGTGTGTGTGTGTATATGTGTGTGTGTGTGTGTGTGTGTGTGTGTGTGTGTGTGTGTGTGTGTGTGTGTGTGTGTGTGTGTGTGTGTGTGTGTGTGTGTGTGTTGCAAGCTGTCTCCGACACCTGACAGAGCCACAGAAAGCCTACTGCTAGATCAGAAGATGAGATAATATAAAACTTTATTGTCCGTTCACACGAAAATGTGTCTTGCGTCACATGCAACAATCATCAACGAAAAAAGAATATCTGACATAAAAGACCATTGTTTGTCATGCACACACATACATATACACGTCCTATGATGGCAGTAAAATAAAAAGATGGGATGAAAGCCATGATGACTGACTTCTCGCTAAAACTATTACAATTTAATAACATTTTTTTTTTGGGGGGGGGGCAGGGGGGGGGAGTTGAATTGCGCAGCGGACATACTTCTGTTTCTGCTTTATCCGGACATCTTGGAATCACTTCGCACAGGGGTAAGGGGTGTTAACTGTGTGATGATTTCAGACTAGTAAGTAAGCCACTGCCTATGTTGTTTTTGATTTATGAACACGATTTAGCCAAACCTTTCATGAGCCAGATCCACATGTGCAGAAATGTTCACATTTTTAGTCTTAATTCCATATTTTGTTGTTTATTCCATGTTTATTCCATTTCAATTGTTTGCCATGACGTTACCGTCACAATGGTGAGAGATCATACAAGACCATACAACAACTATTGCTAATCAAATATTTGATCTGCCAAAAATAAGATTTGGGCATTGGGGCCACTTCAGCCTGTAATGTGAATGTGGACTCATAGGTCAACTGCTGATATAATCGTTGGCATAGCAAGGGTCAGACTGATTTTACCCACTCATAGAAGGTGTGCAGTCCAAGAGCTGTACCATTTTAAGGCATCCATTAACCTCACTGAATACAACAGCCAGCTCCAGAGGGAAAACAGCTAACAGCGCTATCCCCCCTAGCGAACAGAGCCATCTCCCTCTTCCTCTCACCATATAGGTCTAAGAAAGGCCTGGAGGAGGGCACAATAGTGTGCTTTGTTAGCGTGCGACTACACACACACACACACGGCCCAACTTCCTCCTCGTCTCCATTGTGATGGTCGTCGGGGGAGTGACACAGATAAAGGGAGAATAATACACACATCATTCTCTCCACTGACCAAGTCCATTATAAACCATTTCTTTTTTTCTTACAGACATTAATCCCCTGACCACTATGACCATTCCCTGTATCTCTGCCACACTCTCTGTGTCTCCTCTGTTGTGGGTGATGCTACATGATAGGGAGGCAGCCACAATCATGTTGGCAGTGGTTGCTGCCAAATTGCAGTGGGGGATAAAGTGGTGGTGGGTATAGGCTTAGTCATTCTTCTCACCGCTCAATATTTATTTTGAGTGATTTTATAGGCCTAAGCAAACTTTTTAAAGTGTTTTCCAAACTACACTACACATTTTTTTTCTCTTTTTACAACATCCTATCATATTATAGTGTATAGCATTATATTGCAGCTGTTATATGCCATAATGTCGGTGTCGACATGTTAGTTTCTCCTCTGTTTAAAGTTTTACGTTTGTGAGTGCAATCGAATCGTTTCTTGTATACAAGAAATGAAGCCAGGGCCAAGTGTTAGCATTACCAGGCCACTCGCTACATGTTATTCCTATGGCTGAGAACAGCCTTATTGATGGTCTTTTAAGTGAATTTCAGGCAACAGAACTAAAATGCGGGACACACAACCCAGATCAGACATCTGTTGGCAGTGAACGAGAGATGGACCAACAATGTGTGTGTATGTGTGTGTGTGCAGAGTCTCTGAGGCTGTTCATGTCTTTTATCACAACGCAGTGCCATCCATCTTCCATTGGCCCGCTGGATTTTTCCTTTCTTCTTCTTTCTTTTCTTTCTTTCCCCTGCTGTCTTTGACTCTCTTATCTCCACATCAAAGAGATGCCACAAAATCAACTCCCTCAAGTAGACCGATCAGGTGATGCAACAGCCCTTAGATTAAGCATTTTTATAGACGCACTTACACAATTCATGTAAACAAATCTATAAAAAGCAGTTTTCGTTTTCGGGTACATGCCGTCTTCCTGAAACTCAACACTCACTTGGAAGACAAGGCGCATGTAGAACATGAATGTAGTCCATAATCCGCTTAACCCCCAGAAAGGACCAGAATCCACTTTGTGACAAATTAGATATCACCGTTACTGTAAAAGACGGACAGGTGACGTCGTGCATTATGACCGCTCGTCCACCCCTGCTTGCCCCAAATCCAATCTCAGCAGAATCTCCTATAGTCTCGCACGGCCGTCCTCTTGTCTTCCCCCGATGCACTTGGGCTAGACCATATGTCCATTTTTAGATAACAAAGAAATACAAAAATAAATACTGAAAAACAGATGACTATGCGACCAGAACCGGAACTGTACTGTGGATGATGTGCATGGTGCTTTGGACGGAGAAACACTTGCCTTTGAAAAACCTATAAACAGGACAGGGAAAAAGAGAGAGTATGATACACAGAGAGAGAGACAGAGTCATTAGAGTAACACAGATAGAGACACAGATAGAGGCATATCGAGATAGCGTGAGGAAGCGATAGGGATGTAAGTGGATGAGAGAGTGAGAATGAGAGCGAGAATAGGAGCAGAAAATAAGCCTAGTTTCATCTCTGTTTGATATAGTGCTCAAATTTTATAAAACCAATTTTATACCCCTGCCGGAAAATCTGGTCTCAACGGAAGACAAAATCTAAGCGGAAGACAAAATGAAGAATTGAATTGTCTTGTGTCATGTCTTCGCTATGTCTCAAGAGTTTTATAATACCTCACTTATAGTACTACATAACACATGGGGAATGAAGACGGAGAAAAATAAAACGGTGGTGTGCCAGTTCGACCAGTATATGGTATATAGTATAGTGCATTTTCAGATTGCTTGTTGTTACATTTGTCTAACCAATGTGTCAACATTGAGGCTCTGACAAATAAAACGGTAGGTTTCAAAGTTTCCGGAAGGAAGGGAGAGAGAGGTACCACAAACATGACCTAACCCACAGCTGAGGCCTGCAGTAAAAAACAGGCCACAGCCACTCCACAACACATCGTGACCCGTACTAGTGCTTGCAGGCCAGTTATGAGAAAAACATACTAAAAACAAAGGCATGAGAAAGCAGCAGAATACAAATACATGACACACGCAAACGCACACACACACAAAGAAACACACACTCAACCCAAACAGTCATAGACACGAGTCAAGAGTCCCAAAGCTATACCGCCACACGCCAAGCTTGTTTACCGCTAACCACACACACACACACATACACACACACCCACACACACAAGCAGATTACCCTCCATTAATCCCCAGTTTTGACGGCCTCTTCAACAGGCAAGCCCCTCTCTCCCCCAATCTCCCCCTTTCCCCCCACCGTGCATGTGGGTGTTTGTGTATGTGCGCCTGCACGTGCACACACTGTAAGTGCGTGTCTCAGAGGGGATAAAAGAGTGAGAGAGTAACCGAAGGATTAAATATTCTTAGCAGGGGGTTATTTTTAGGCCCAGTCGACACACACACACACACACACACACACACAGACATACATACATAGACATGCACAAACACACAGACACAGACGCCAAAACCTACGTTTGTCCCCATGGCATGGGCCTGTGGTTTGTTTGGGTTGGCCCTGAGAACGCACTGGAGACGGCTCTTCCTCTCAACACAAACACACACACACACACACACACAAAATACCACCCATACACAAACACCACTCCTCATAAGCACACACACACACGTACTCACACATGCACACACACAGGAAAAAGAATAGAATTTCCTACCCTACTGTGCAGAGCTAGAGCTAACCTAAATATTGACAGGGAGTGAAACAATACGTGTTTATAGCAGATTATGTATTGCACGGTGTCGCACCGTGACCACGCCAGTGGTGTGAATAGAGCAGCCCCAGTGAGAATGCCTCGGGTGTAAAAACGCTCCCTAGATAAATAAACCCTTACTGTTCGCACTGTTGTCCAAAACCACCGCTCAGGTGGCCCCGCGGGGACACTTTGCAAGCTCAGGAGGTACAACGGGATGGATGCCAGACGTTTAGTGTCACATTAGAAACAAATGCATACGAGAGATTCCACCAACGCTTTCAATATCTAATTTGCAGCGGGCAAATCTGTCGCTTCATCCCTCAGACCTCGATAAAGTCATTGGGTATTGGCTTTTTTTGTGTTGGCATTATCATTCCCCTCATGCCTTCTTTATTTGCTCTCTCCTTCCCATTATTAACTTATTTTTTACTACATCTGTACCCACTTTCTTCCAGTTTCCTCGGCCTCCGTACAGCCACAGTGTTGTGGTCAGAGAGAGCTGACATTATTCTGCTGTGTTTAATTATTCCGTGCATGTGTTCCTCTCCCATTAAGAGCCATCACACGGGCACCAGGGGAACTGTATACATTATGGAATTCAAGAAATGTAATTTCAATGCTGTAATTCAATGCTGTAATTTCAATTTCAATTTCATAAGACATGGCAATTGCAAACAGTAGATAAGGGGTGTTGGACCGGTACTGGAATCCAGAAATTACAGAATACAATACAATACAATGCAATACAATAGAACAGATAAAAGGGGGAATTTGTCCTGCACATGCAGAGGGCAAAACATTAAGTGCAATAAAGGAGTTGAGTCAATATACAAACAGAAAAACAGAAACAATCCATACCACATACAGCCACTACAAATTACATGTGAATATACACAAGACACTCATGACTATCGACTGATAGTCATCGCTATTAGGAATCGATTGAAGAGAGACTCCACAAAAGCATAGTTAGAAGAACCTAAGTACTCTGAAAGGCAAAGCATTAACAAGGAAGACAACAGAAAGCAAACAGAATGATGCCTCCTCGTTACATTGAAGTAAGGCTGGTGTTGGCACCGGACTGCGATGAGTCTCTACCCATGCATTAAAAGCTATCTTGATTTAAATATTTTGGGGCAAAGACCGCCCCTAGACACGGCCACTTTTTTTGTTGCAGTAGGGTTGAATTGATGGTTGGTATTACTACTTTACCACAGTCCGGATTTGCTCATGCCACAGGTTTCAAAAATAACACAACTTCTGGCAGAAAGAAATACAAGGCTATGGCAGCTTTAATGGTACAATGTGACAGAGGAACAGTACTTTAACCTTACTTTGACCACATTGCCAATAAAGACCCACACACGGCAGTCTGCCATATCAGGTTGTCATGTGATTTTACAACTTAGGGAAATAAAAAAACTTGAGTCACATGAAACAGGGTAATTTAGAGGTAGAAGACACATCGTGGTGAAGACAGATAGATCCTGCATAGTGTTTTAGACCTGAAATATTCAGAACATTTGAACATGATGGTGGGGGAGTTTATGCCAGCTAATTCTGACTTTTATTTCTGACCGAAAACCGACACACGTCATTAACCGTTAACCGATAAACGCTATATTGTGCTTTAAAAAAATGGCCGAATGTCTGTGACACGTAAAAAAATTACAAATGTTTTTTTTGTATTGAAAAGGAGGACTGGCCGAATTCATACTTTCAAATTTTAAACTTCCGATAATCGTTCAGTTCCGAAGGTATATTCAAATAATTAAATAACACCTAAACCTGTTCAAATACAGCGTTTGAGTTTTGTCATGTGCCAACTGGTTATGTGAAGCCTGTGTCAGCATGTGCCCCCAGCATTATTAAATAAAACAGATTATTACTAAGGCTTTTATTTAGGGCTGTCAAAATTAGCGCGATAAAAACACGTTAACGCAATCTTATTTTAATTCGAACGCACACGAGCTCTGTGTTCATCAATCGCCTAAAAAAAAACCATGGCGTCGATGGGTGAACTACTGAAGGTATTGTGTGTATAAAATATGCTGTACACTTACGAAGTTGTCAATGTCTCGTTTTATATGTTAAGACCCTCATTATACTACCAAAGAAGTGTCAGGCTATTTCTAGCCTTGTAAGTGCTTTAAAAAAGCAATTTATTTTTTACCAGGTGAGATGCCCGTAGCACTCAAACCTATAGCAGTTTGGTAGAATCGGCTAAAAACAGCTAACTTAGCTTCGCGTCGTATCGGCTTTTTGTTGCTCTCCATGGAACGTTAGAACTGGTTCTCATACTAAACATCCCAGAACCATTTTACACTGGAATTCTCCTTATTTGGTATGAATGACAATGTGTCATTCCATTTGATTATCTCATTTAACTTCATTGGAAGTGGATTTAAAATAGAATTTAAAAACCGATTAATCGTGAGTTAACTCGCCAATACTATGCGATTAATCAGTTTAAAAAATTAAACGTTTGACAGCCCTACTTTTATTACAACTAACTGATATGAAAGCACTTGGCTACGATTAGGATAGCAGGCTAACACGCTATCGGTTAGTTTAAAGTGCTCCCAGTGACAACAAATCTTGACAGCTCTGTTGGTCTTGCTGTTTCTCAAAGTGGTACAATGTACTACTGAGTGTGGGGATTACCACTCATGAAACATCATCTCAGTTGAGAGGAAAAAAGCAGTCAGTTAACGGTTAAACGGTTACGGCCCGTGCCCACTGCATCCGTCCGTTGACGGATCCCACTGACTTTGAATGGGGCGGAGCCGCAATGCATTGTGGCTCCATCCGTTCTGTCGGCTCCGTCGCTTGCGTTGAGAAGTTGAGAACATTTTAACTTTTCAGGCCGCGACAGATCCGTCAGCCAATAAGATCACATTATGCAAATATATGTCCTGTGACGCTACTTGGACTCTGCCCAATGAAGTCACCTTTGTGGTACAACCCGGGAAAACACATACGTATGTCAAAAAAGCCGACCGGCAGCGGGAAATTTAATAATGGAGGACAAACTAATAATTGCTGTGGGTAATCGCCCTATACTCTACGACCAGTCTTTATACACATACAGGGACACCAATCGCCGGGACCTGGCGTGGCGAGAATTGTCACTGGAGGTGGGGGAACCAGGTAACATAATGTTTCGGATTATTTTCGATGTATGTATATCGGAATATATTGCAACGACGGGATCCATCTTGCAATACAAAACAGCAATAACAAAATGCAGGAAGAACGCGGCTTTGTTGTTGTAAGAAGCGATTTGATTGGCTGCTGGCTGCGTCTGGCTCCGTTGGCAAATTCCACTCCCCCATCCGTCAGACACGCCTTCCGTCGTCCATTGACGGACGGACGCAGTGGGCAAGGGGTGTTAATGTTAACATCCCTAGTACGGCTCATTCTTTCAGAGAAGGACATTGGAAGGAAGCACTTTCCGAGTACAAGAACACTTCCCAACTACTAGACACGCTGGTATTGTTGAATGGCCATGAAGTTGAACAGTAGCAAAGTAAAGATAAAGACGTCAAGTGGAATAGCATAGAAAGACAAAGTGTAGGCGGAGTAACGGTAACCTAAATTGAAGTGGTATCATTGTTTTCCACTGTTCTCTTTAATTGTAAAATACCCTGCCTTGGCCTCTGTTAGTGTGACACTTTTCAACAGATCCTGCTAAATGACACGTCTAAAATTAAAAGTCCTTTTCAAGGTTAGAATATAAAGATATGGACATTTACAAATGTTAGCATTTGGATGTAGCTCACCATGGTTATTCTGTACAGAGTTAAGGATGTCCATTGGCAAACAGGCACAATCTCTTTGAGGTTATATCAGAAGCAAGTACAAAATAGTACAAAATACTGTGATCCTGTGATTATTACACACAAAGGTGATTAACTGCAATGTATTGTACCCATTATACATATAACCTAGTCTATAATACTGAATGTAGCTCATGCCCCAAAAAGCGGTTCCCCAATGGAAAGACAAAAGAGAGGAGGTATTCCCTCTCAAAGCGGATGAACCGTTCCCAGAAGAGAGAGTCTACAAAATGTACTAACTGGAACTGAAGTGAACCGTTTAGGTGTTCTTGTCATTTGTATTATTCCCCAGTGTCATAGGAGCATACCCACCCAGATGGTCAAAGGGAAACATGCTGAGCTGTGAGAAAGCCTGGCAAATCTAATATATGTCTAAAGACCTCAATGCCATTTTATAGTCATAATACTCATCTTCTAAACTCAAACATGCACAATCTTTTAGCACTGGGAGGTCTGGGATACAGTTACAAAGGGCTTCATTTACAAATCTATAGTTACTACCAGTAGTCTAAAATGTAATACTGACATTGAGGTGGGCAATTGTCCTTGATGAAGGTGTTTACTTATGAATAGGGTGAAACCAAGCGAGCTTACAATCAAATAAGTTAGTGAGTGTGAACACTTAACAGTTTTGAGTGTGGGAAGAAAAAAGTGTAATCAACAAGTGATGGCATGTGTGCACTTTGGTCTTTGGGTGTTGGGACGTGCAAGCAAATGCTAGCATGTATGCATGCGTGTGCGTGTTTCTGTGTGTGCATGTGTGTATCTGTTTTCACGTGTGTATCTGTGTGCATGTGTGTGTGTGTGTGTGTGTGTGTGTGTGTGTGTGTGTGTGTGTGTGTATTTTAGGCTCATTAAAGCCACACCTGCTACTTTGACTGCTCGTGGTTACCTTTCAAACTCCTGCGATAAAACTTATTCTGCTGAATGTGACACCTGTGGCATGCCTGGACAACACACACACACACATGCAGAAGGGTTCAACCGCACCTTCCTTGCACCCCGCAGTTGTGAGTCTGGAAGTTCATTATCACTTTCATAGTGAATGTCTTGCTGACAGTTAGCGCTGCTGGCTAAGAAGAGCACACACACATTCTAACTCACATCGAGGTGGAACCCCTCCCAGGCCATGACCCCAAGTCATGAAGTTTTGTTTTTCGTTTTCGCTAGAGATAAGGTAGAGATAAGTAGAGGCTGCTTCAATTCCGAAATATTCTCAAGACGGTTCAATTCCATCAAAAAGCAGCCACAGTAAAAATCCTTTAGCCTCAATGTGTGTGTGCGCCCTGTGATCAACTTGTTCTGTAAACCGCAGACACGCACGCACACACTCACACTAGCACTCTCTCTCTAGCCATGCTTAGGGGCATGCTATTTGTAAAGTGAACCGCTTTGATCCGAGTATAAAGGGGAAGAGAACAGGACAATATAGTGTTTTTCGGCAGTAAAGTAAGGATATCCAAGCTAAAGCCAAGCATAACGTAAACTATTATAACTTAGAATAGAGCTAGAGAATGTACAACAAGGTTTATACCCAAACGGATGCATAATATTATATAGCCATAGTATAATTGTGACTCAATTATACAACTATTTTCTGACACTGATACTGTGTTTTATTTCTTTCTCTTTCTATTCTTCTGTAGTTGTTTTTTTTATTTTTTTTATTTCAATTCTTACTGTTAAATGTTTGTTTTATGTAAAGCGCATTGAGTTGCCATTGTGTATGAAATGCCCTATATAAATAAAGCTGTCTTGCCTTGCCTTGCCTTGCCTTGCCTATCCCTCCAATATTCAGCAGAGATTAAACATAGGAGTATTGTCCACCACCGGGCTTTACTGTTGTAAGATTTTAGCAATTCACTTGTTTCTTTCTGCCATGAAACTTCCTTCACTTCCAAAAACATGACACACACACACACACACACGCACACGCACACGCACAGCTACAGTAAAGCGACCCGCCTATATAGTACTTCTCCAGGTCCTTGTAATGGCAGCTAATGGCAGCCATCCCCGGCCATACTTCAAAAACCCCATTACCATTAATAATCACATCAGATAGTTGAAGAGCATTCCTGGCAGCATTGCAGCTAACTCCATACCCTGTACATGCACCCCCCCCCACACACACAGATTTTATGATGTCAGGAAACAGTCTGATCAAATAAATGTGCCGCTAGAGGGCTGAGAAAGAATCAAAGAGGACACACACACACACACCATGTTTTGAGGACAGCGTTCCAGATGGCCTCCATGGGTTTCTTCAGACGGACATCTTTTTTTTATTCCAAACTTTATTTTCTCCCAAATTGTGAATTTGTACTTGTAGAATGTTAATTTACATGACATACGATACTGGCTGTGTTCGACTTGGCTCATTTGTTCCCTCATTCCCTATTCTCTACATAATGAACACTAAATAGTACACTATTCAGGGAAAACATACTGGGAGAATTCAGACACTAATTATGCATGGGCAAAGCATCATAGTAAGTGAGGGAATAAGTGTGCATCAGTTTCCATTTCTTTTACAGTGCATTATGGGTAGTGCACTATATAGGGAACCAGATTTGTACACTCACATTTCAGATAATACTACAAAATGGTGACACCCTACTAGTGCACTATATAGGGCACTATGAGTGGACCAATTCAAACACAGCCACTGACTTTCCTGAACAAGTGTTATTCCCTATGTCCATACCAAAGATAGTTGATAAGAAAAGATAATGCATTCATACACCAATGGGGTAAAATTGGAACAGTTCAGGTTTCCTAAGTGGGTGGGACCGTTACACTGGCACTATCGTTAACACCGTTTGTTTGGACAAGTCTCAAACAAACTTGTTTGAGGTCTGATATTTACCTCCATTTTAATGTTGAAGAAAATAATAAGACCACCACATAAGACCAAAACCTCTACATCTCTCATTGGAGTGAATGGGCCTGAAGCCCACCAATGCCGCACCTTGAGTAGCTCACGTGACAAATTACAGGCAGTGAGAAGGACCTGGTTAGACTCCTTTTGAAAAGTCTCTGTCCATACCCATCGCGTCCCAACCCCCTTTGCAATGGCTAGGAGACCTCCAAACCATAATAGTAGTAGTGTGTAGTATGACTGTATGGGATTTAATAGAGTAACTTTTTCCATGATAAATGTCAACTTTAAAAAGGTTAGCAACAATGTACTTAGTTTGAACAACATATGCTCAATTAACTCAAACCATCTGATGAGGGAACAACAATGTTTTTCAATCATTTTCGCCAAGACAAATTATATTGAAGTGGTTGACTGTGGCAGATGCGCAGCAAAATAAATAAATATAAAATAAAACAACTTCTGGTTTTGGTCCGTGTGTGAAACCTCACGAAGATGTAAGGCCAGACGCCAAGAATCGCCTGCATTTAAAGCATGTTGTTTGGCCGAAGCAGATACAATATAGACAGTTTGACAAGTGACAAGTTTAAACCAGAATAAATTATTACTTTCAGTTCCTCTGCTGATGTACCGTTTCAGTTAGCTGCTTCTCACTGTCAAGTTTCACACCTTTTCTTTTATCTTGATATATATATATATATTAGGGCCGGGACTTTAACGCGTTAATTAAGATTAATTAATTACACCATAATTAACGCGTTAAAAAATTTACGCATTTTAATCGCACTTATTTTTGCACCGCGGAACGTTTCTCACTGGATGAGTTTCAGGCGGACCCATTATACTGGAGCACCAACTAGCGTTCATGAGTTCAGACAACAACAAACCACAGTGAACATGAACGAAGTAGCTGATGAGACCGCTTTGGTTGGCCCCGTGGATGGGAAATTGTTACAAAAAACGAACGGATGGAAGCGTCGATAAGAGCATGGTTGTGTGCAAGCTATGCAACAAGGAATTCGCATATCACCGCAGCACATCGAGCCTCAAGTGTAGGGTGGCCATTCGTCCGGCTTTAGGTCGGACTGTCCGGTTTTTCAATGCCCTGTCTGGCGTCCGGCGCAGCATCAAGCCGGACGCGTATTTGTCCTCCTTTTTGAGACCCCCCCGCCGGTCATAGGTCCGCCCGCCGGTCATAGGTCCGTGGTGTGTTACGATCGCGTGCGCACCCCCCCCCCCGCCCGTCGTAGGTCCGCGGTGGAGAAGGGTCCAGCTGCAGGCTTGGGCGTTTCCGTCATGACACGAAAACGCCCATTAGGCGTTCCTGGTAGCGTTTCATCGACCAATCACGAAGAGGTGAGTTTCGCAAGGCATACTGGGTATGCTAACCTTCCTTTGGCGGTTTTACCTCGTAGTATGTTTCCAGAAAATAATAATAATATAAATAAAATAATAATAATAATATATGTTATACGATGTATAACATACATTTGTGCCTACGATGTATGTTCTAAGGTTAATTACTGTACATCAATTACAATAACTGTATTTTGTCTTTATTGAAAACATTCAGTGGGAAAAGTGTGCCTACGATGTATGTTCTAAGGTAAATTGTTAAAGAGCAATTACTGTATTTTGTCTTTATTGAAAACATTCAGTGGGAAAAGTAAGTGAACCCTTGGAGTCAAATACCGTAAAACTTCTAATAATAGCCCGGGCGTTTATTTGCTTAAATCACTGAAAGCACCCTGCCTTTATTGGGGACCTGCGTCTATTGGGGACAGGCGTTTAATTAATTTAGCAAAAAATTCAAACCAGACCACATCAAACCAGACCGCCGTCTCATCCATATAGGGTGGCTTTAGGTCGGACTGTCCGGTTTTTCAATGCCCTGTCCGGCGTCCAGCACAGCATCCAGCCGGACGCGTATTTGGCCTTCTTTTTGAGACAACCCCGCCGGTCATAGGCGGGGTTGTCATAGTCATCATCCGCGGTGTGTTACTATTGCGGGCACCCCCCCCCCCCCCCCCCCCTCGCCGGTCGTAGGTCCGCGGTGTGCTACTATTGCGCGCCCCCCCCGTCGGCCGTAGGTCCACGGTGGGTTACTATTGGGCGCCCCCCCCCCCCCGGCCGGAGGTCCGTGGTGTGTTACTATTGAGCGCAAAAATATCGTAATGTTTGGCAACACTACGATATTTAGCAACAGGGAAAATGCAAGTTTGCAATGCCGACGATTTAGGAATATCGCAACCATCAGTCAGCCATAAACCGAACCATCAACGCGCTCTGTAGACCACATATCAATTCAATTAAATTCAAACTTTATTAAGGACACATCTCATGAAAGGTCCATAACACCAACACAACACAATAATAATAAAATAATAAAAATAGAATAAAAAATACACACACACACACACACACACACACACACACACATATATATATATATATATATATATATATATATATATATATATATATATATATATATATATGTAGCCTACATATACTGTATGTAAATATACACACACACACACACAATTCCACAATGATCATATATTTACATACAGGCTAGAAGAGCTGACAGAGCTCAGTTCAAAGTTGGTTAAGGCTGAAATAATACCATTAATATCATCCAACAGTTTATTCGGTTTCCTTTGGACAATCAACAACTACACATGATCAAAGCCAACTTCATGGCAATTGCAGGTATGGCCGGTGTGGTCGGTGCTGTTGACGGGACGCACATACAAATAATTGCGCCATCAAAAGATGAGGACGTGTTCGTCAATAGAAAGAAAGTACATTCCATCAACACGCAGATTGCTTTTGATGCAACTTTTAACATTCTTGATGTTGCGAAGTGGCCTGGGTCTACCCATGATCCGCGTATTTTAATGGGGAGCGGTCTGAGGCGTGAGGCACCATGTACCAGTTGGGTGTCTTGCTGGGTGACAGTGGCTGTCCCTGCAAGACGTCTTGACACCCTATCTCAGTCCACAACCGGGAGCACAGTTAAAGTATAACATGCAAGTGATTACGCAGATTACGATTAGTCCTATGCGTAAAAAACATCGTATTAGCTCTTTGTCGCCTTTTATTTGTTGAATCCATATTTATTATTGTTTGCTGTGTTCCTCCATATATGTTAGGGCACACAAAAATACACGAAATCTTGTGGAGAGAGGATGTGATCACAGTGATCACTGTATGCGCCATTCTCCACAACCGGTATGGGCTTTTATTAAAAGTGTTGAATAGTGGAGATATGCTCATTGAATAATAGTTTGCAGGGTGCTTTTAATTGCCTCCTTGAATTAATGCAATTTACGTATTTTTATTGTTTTTATTGTTTATCTCTCTCTCTTTAACGTGCATATAGGCTACAACGTCATTATCGTGGTCTGCACAAACTTGTCATCATGCGTGTATTCTGCTAACTGCACTGTCCATAACTATTTGATAGGGATGTCTAGCCTAGGCTATTTCTTTGTTCTTCGGTGATTTAGTGGGCTCGTTTTCACAGAGACCGCCTGCTCTGAACAACCAATCACCGTACTGACCACTTCCAAACTCGTGCACGAGAATCGACGTAATCCATAGCAACGGCGCGTCACTCTTAGTTCACTCTTAGTGATTTATCCTTAGTATGAGTAGGTCTCAGCGGCTTTGTGAATAACTTTTAAGAAAAAACTCCTACGTAAAATGTTTTAGCGCGAGTTAGGAGCACTCCTAGCGGTAAGATAAAATGCTTTGTGAATACGGCCCCAGGCCTCTATTGGAGACCTGCGTTTATTTGTCAAAACGTGTCGCCACACCAGGCTTTTAATGGGGACCTGCGTCTATTAGGGACCCTGCTTTTATTGGAAGTTTTACGGTAGCCTACTGTTTGTGCCTTCATAGTGTCTGATTTGAACTGCATAATGTCCCAAGTGTTATTTTAATCTATTCATTATTTAATTTGGGCATATTCTTAAACAACTGTATGTCAAGCATCTCACTTATACCTAGGGCAGACCCAGAAACGTTAGTTCAATGCTGCCCATACTAATAGATCGACGAAGAAGAAGAAGAAGGGGGCGTTCCAGTCTGCGTAAACGGGAACCCCCACCACACGAGAACGCCCATTAGTGTCTGCAGTCGGATGATATTGCCGCGGTGTGTTACTATTGCGCGCACCCCCCCCCCCCCCCCCGTCGGCCGGAGTGTTACAATCGCGTGCACCCCCCGTCGGCCGTAGGTCCGCGGTGTGTTACTATTGCGCGCACACACCCCCCCCGCCGGTGGTAGGTCCGAGGCGCGCGAGAAACCAGCTGTTGGTAAATCAACAAAGTCTGTTATGGCCTCTAATAGTCAGGGTTTCCAATGTTCTGAATGTACTTGAAAGTATTGTGTTTTACTTAAAAAAACAAAGTATTATAGTTTACAGAAGGTCTACCTACCTATAGGCTACCTGAATTTCTGAAATGTACTATATTTCTAAATATGCTATTCAGTGGCGGTTCTAGGGGGGGGGCCAGCGGGGGCCTGCCCCCGTAACTCTGAGTCCGGACCCCCCTGTGGCCCCCCCGAAAGAGGAGTCTGCATCAATAATGAAATGACGGTGTACCCCTCTAACACAAAAGCCGGCCCCAACCTGGCCCCCCCATTAAAACTGGTCTAGAACTGCCACTGATGCTATTGCTACACATAATGGCAAAAATTACACTGGTCTGTTGGACAAAAATAAACAATATTTGTGTTGCTTAAGCTTATGTATTCAGTCATTATTCAATGGTATACTAAAAATCCATGTGAAAAACATTACTTCTCACTGTTCTCAGGTCAAATATTTATATGCAATTAAAATGCGATTAATTTCGATTAATTAATTACAAAGCCTCTAATTAATTCGATTAATTTTTTTTAATCGAGTCCCGGCCCTAATATATATATATATATATATCAGAGATGGAAATTAACTTTTTTGCCCACCAGCCACTCTTTTTTTTTTACCAGCCACTTTTTATACGCTATATTTTTTTGATATATGCATACATTTTAAACACTATAATAGTAACAATAGATAAGAAGTGTTTTTCATACACATCATTTTTTCCATCAGAAGTGATTTTTACTGTAAGTAGGTGCTACCAAGGAACTGAGTTGAAAATGTTACACTCTTACCGCATATGATAAACAATACACAGGTATCTGCCATGTTAAGTCATGTTTATTTCAAAGGTGTTACGATGACAAGTTTGGGAATAATTCATCTATACAAAGTATTTTCAATAAAAAACTAATTGACATATTAAAAATAACATTAATAACAACATGCATGGCTACACCACCATCATAAGTCAATAGGAACATTTGTTTTTTCAGTGCACTGAAATGCAACAGATGTATCCTCTCGGTATAGGAAGACTCATACTCTGCCTATGCATTCGAAATTAAACATTTGAAAACAGACCATTAAGAAACAAGAACAAGAAACAATGACTTCATAAGTGCAAGACATTGCAAAACACATTGAAAAACGTCAGAATACTAACTAGAGAAAGCAACATTGCTTTCTCTAGTAGAGAAAGCAACATTGCGCAACATTGCTTTCTCTAGTAGTTCTTTCTTTATATGTCAATAATTAGCCTAGCATACTATACCGAATGTTGATACCGGCATATCTGGCATACGGTTACCGGTATATTATCCCGGATGTTGACAGTCGCAGTTCAGCAAAAGAGGCGTAGAAGAAGGGGGCCGTATGACGAATGTATTAAATATGCAAATTTGATCGGACCTGACTGGAAAGTATTACCCGACACAGTGGCGGGTGAAGTGACACAATTCACATGGCGTGTGGTGGGTGTTAATTTCCATCCCTGATATACGGGTATATATACATATATATATATACTGGTACCGCTGGAGAGGACGCTGGCGCTGATTGTTCGCCGCTTCTCCACCCGCAATCATTTTAAATGCTTCTATACTTTTTAAAATATTTTAATAGCAAAGCTGCCTTTTTCTCACAGCACAGACTGCCGAAATTACGGTACTTTTATTGTACTTTTTTTGGACATCGGAGCTGCGACTCACCCATCTTCTAATGGTGGGGTAGTCACCCGCTACCACCATGGCGTTCAGCTACTCCATCGCGCAACTTCAACGACTAAGACCTGCGGTCGCTCCTGGATTTGACGTCACCATCATCAAAGAGCTTGGACTTCTTCGCCGCCCTTGTTACATCCACAGAGGCTCGGGACGAAATTTCATCTTCCATAACCAGCCGAGCTGCTCTGCTACAAACATCTCATGTCTCTGGTCACCTGTCGCACGTCTGATGCGTCATCAGGACGCCGTCGCTCCGGCAACCATCAACACGGGAAACACCGCGAGATCTCTGCGCTCCAGCAGAGGCAACACCGCGAGATTCCCACACACTCGGCTGGATACAGTTCATGGTACGGATTCCAGCCTATGTGGAGTGGATTTCAAGGTGTTACGACCTGTGCAAAGATTCACTCCACAGTCACTGCTTAAATTTGAACTCTTTAACACCCAGTCAATCAACAATAAATCCAGCCTGATTGAAGAACACATCAGGGAGAAGGGACTTGATTTCATGTGTCTGACAGAAACCTGGCACCAGCCAGAGGTTTACTCTGCCCTAAATGAGGCTTGTCCCCCTGGATACAGCTACTTGGAGGCAGCTCGCAGCACTGGGCGTGGTGGTGGCCTAGCTGTCATTCACAGACAGGACCTGGAGTTTTCCCCCATTCCACTGCCTACAACATCTTCCTGCGAATGTCTTGCATTTAAAATTAAGCCCCCTTTTCCCATGACTGTTCTCCTCACCTACCGCCCCCCCAAATCCAACTCTGCCTTCATCCCTGAAATATCCGATCTCCTCACAACTCTCTGTACTTCCTCTGCCAATATCATAATTTTGGGAGATATAAATATCCATGTTGACACCCCTTCTTGTCCCCCTGCTGTCGAATTCCTTCAGCTTCTGGACTCTCTCAACCTACAACAACATGTCGATGTCCCTACACACTCTAAGGGACACACACTCGATCTGGTCATCTCAAACTCTGCCCCCATCAGCAACCTACTGGTCTACGATCTTGGTGTTTCCGACCACAAGGTTGTATCAATGGAGCTGCCTTTTCCTTTTCCTTCCCCCTACACCAAACCCAAGCGGCAGATCAATTTCAGAAATCTGAAAAAGATTAATGCAGATGCCCTGGCCCTGGACCTTCAATTTCTCTCCTCTGGCTCTACGGACTTCCTCTCCGTTGCCGACTCAGTGGATTCCTACAACCAATCCCTGAGCAGGCTACTGGACCTCCACGCCCCCTTAACATCTAGGACAGTCTCCTTCTCGCGCTCAGCGCCCTGGTACACCTGTGAGCTGCGTAAGATGAAGGCAGCTGGGCGTGTCCTTGAGCGGCGGCTCAAGGCCTCCGGGCTGACTGTACACAAACAGGCGTACAAGGAGCACAGGAAGGCGTATGCAGAAGCTCTGAGTGATGCGCGGTCCAGCGCATCACTCAGAGCAACTTTTCTCAACAATAAATCACCTTCTCAAACCCCCATCACTCTCCCAATCTGAGGTCACTGAGGAGAGGTGCAACATGCACATCACTTTTTTCAGACAAAAAGTCGCCAACATCCGCTCACATCTTTCCACCACTGCTGTTCCGCCCCCCCAAACTGCTGACCCACTATCTGAGAATGTCCAGCCTCTCTGCTCCTTCTTCAACATCACACAGGGAGACGTGGAGGATATTGTCAGAAAAATGAAACCATCCACCTGTGCTCTGGACCCCTTCCCTTCAGCCATACTGAAGGCCAACATCTCTGCCATATCTCCATTCATCACCAAGATCATAAACCACTCTCTCCTGGCTGGCCATATCCCATCTGCATTAAAAACTGCTGTCATCAGACCACTGCTGAAAAAACCCTCCCTGGATCCAGAAATCCTCTCCAATTACAGACCCATTTCAAACCTGCCATTCCTGTCAAAAGTTCTGGAAAAAATAGTCGCTGCACAATAGGGCTGTCAACGAATATTCGAAATTCGAATATATATTCGAATAGTTTTTAAAAACAGACATTCGAAGGTGAAAATGAATATTCGAATGTGGAAAAACACACTCGCGCCAGCCGCGGCGCGTTCTTTCTGCTTTGCGAGTGGGCGTAAACTTCAATTAATGTTATATTTGTTTCAATCACTGAATGAAGCCTGCCACATTTGGGACATGAGTCGGGATTGCTTGCACAAAACTCTTGATCAGCACTCAGCATTTGTTTATTGCTGTTGTTTATTTAAACCAGTATGCGCAGAGAGAGTGAGGGGGAGCGAGAGCGAGTGAGCGAGCGAGCAAGAGCGAGGTCTGCGGTCTTGGCCATTAGTTCCAGGGGTTGAAATAAGGCTGTTTTACTCGCCAAATGCGAGTAATTTTTGTATTTGTCGAGTAATTTATGAAGACCACTCGCCACTCTGGCGAGTAATCTAAAAATTCGGCGCGATTGCCGCGGACCCGCCAGCAACGGACCCGCTAGCCGCGGACCCGACCGCGCAGCACTCACCGCCGTCTACAATCGCGAAGCTCCCCCCGCTTCAACAATCGCGTAGCCCCCCCCGGTCAACAATCGCTCAGCGATTGCCGCGGACCCGCCAGCAACGGACCCGCTAGCCGCGGACCCGACCGCGCAGCACCCCCCTGATTAGTTCATTTACTTATTGTGGGTAGGTAATATGTTGCCAAATATGTTTAAACTTAAATAAATGACCTATACAAGTAGTTATGTCTCGTTGTATTAGTTTGTCCTGTTATTGACGTAATGCACGTCATTGACATGATGCGCAAATATAGATATTCGAATATATTCGAATATGTGTTTTTTTTAGAGGGAATATTCGAATGTCATTTTTGAGCAATTTTGACAGCCCTACTGCACAACTTCACGATCACCTCAAACACAATAATCTTTTTGAGAAATTCCAGTCTGGCTTTCGCCCTGGCCATAGCACAGAAACAGCTTTGGTCAGGGTCACCAATGACCTTCTGATGGCATCAGATTCTGGCTCTCCATCACTTCTCATCCTCCTTGACCTAACAGCTGCTTTTGATACAGTTGACCACAGCATCCTCCTCCACCGCCTGCAATATACCATTGGACTCTCAGCCAACGTTTTAAACTGGTTCACCTCCTACTTGTCCAACAGAACCGAGCATGTCACCCTGGGCAAAGCAAGGTCACACACCCACAAGGTCATCTGTGGTGTCCCCCAGGGCTCTGTGCTGGGCCCCACCCTCTTCACCCTCTACCTACTTCCCCTAGGCAAAGTCATCAGCAAGCATGGGATATCCTACCATTGCTATGCTGATGACACACAACTCTACCTCCGTACAACTCCCACGTCCACTACTCCCCTGCCAATATCCACACTGACCACCTGCCTGGAGGAGATAGAGGCGTGGATGAAGCTCAATTTCCTTCAACTAAACAGTTCAAAAACAGAAGCCATCCTAGTTGGCACTCCACATCAGCTCCACTCTTCCACCATCACCAGCATCACCTTCACCGGCCAAAACATCCCCCTCTCCACTTCTGTCACCAACCTCGGTGTCAAAATTGACCCACAACTCACTTTTGACACCCACATCAAACATCTCTGCAAAACATCATTCTATCACCTCAGGAACATTGCCAAACTCCGTCCAACTCTCACCCTGGCTGATGCAGAGAAGCTTGTCCACGCCTTTGTCTCCTCCAGGTTGGATTACTGTAATGCACTCATCGGGATCTCTGGCAGGAGCCTACAGAGACTGCAGTACATCCAAAATAGCGCTGCCAGGATCCTGATGAGGGTGCGCAAGTATGACCACATCAGCCCCATCCTCAAATCTCTCCACTGGCTCCCTGTCCCACTCAGAATTGAGTACAAGGTCTGCCTCCTCACCCACCAGTGCATTCATGGACATGCCCCCCAATACCTCAAAGAACTTCTAACCCCCCACCCCCCCACACGCACCCTCCGATCTGCGAATACAAACACCCTCAAAACCCCCAGAACCAAGCTCCGCACGATGGGTGACCGGGCCTTTTGCTCTGCAGCTCCAAGGCTGTGGAACGCCCTCCCAGACCACCTGAGGGCCCCACAGACCACTGATGTTTTTAAAAGAAACCTAAAGACTTATTTTTTCAAAAAAGCTTTCTGCTAAATTTTATTACACTTTTTATTGTCTTTTTAAACTTGTATTAACTTGTGTCCCTTTTAATTAAGCCTGTACTGTAGCACTTTGAGATTGCCTAAATGTAAAGTGCATTATAAATAAAATGTATTATTATTATTATTATTATTATATTCCCCCGTTTACTGGCAAAACTCTCCTCTCCTATATCTTCATTGGAGAAAATACAGCATTAATTTGGTGTAATCAATTGATCTCAAATAAGTCAAACTCTTACAAACACCTATAACTAGGCAATTTGAATACTGGGGCAGTAATGACAAAAATGTTTGAGCGTCGATACGATTTGTATTCTGTAAATATTGCAATATGATATGTTTCTTTTTGTGCAATTTTATATTTTGTGTGGTTTAACGTATTGCAGACCCCAAACCCCAACATTTAATGTTGGGGTTTGGGTTCTGCAGGTCCAACATAGTTTTTTAAATGAACATGGCTGAACAGAACAGAACATAGTTTATGAGAATTGACTACAGGCGAATACACTATAGAAGCCTCTGTAGGGCGGTACCATTCGTTTGCTTCCACTAAGAGTACATTGAGGTTTCTGGCTTAATTTTTGTCACAAAATGTATTAAACTGCATGCCTGCCTATTTGTTTCATTCAAACTTGCTCACCCTACCCACTATTTGACTATGGAATTGGCAGTTAAGTGTTTTATGAGCGTAGAGTAGTAAAACTACAGGGTAGTTTTAAAATGTATGCAGTAGTCAAGGTTTTTCACGATAATTAGAAGTGTCAGTGTTTCCCTTACATGCATCCATCAGTGGTACAGCACCACCGCTGGATTACTAGCCCACTGCAATCAGCCATTCTAAATAATATATATTTTTTAGAATTAGAAATAATGCTGGACAGATGCCCCCTACTCTTCTTCTAAAGCCAAAAGAATTTGGCTCGTGCACATAGGGCACTCGCATGCTATTTCTTGTTGTTTTATTGCTATACCATTGTATGAGACCATTTCTGTTGGAATGCACCAGAGCCCTACTGGAATCAATGATTACACTAAAACCTCTCTGCACCCGCGCACATCAGCACTGTGCACGTGCACATCAGTACCATGCACACAACAACATATAATGCACCATACAAACACCTCAGCACTGCTACTGGATTCTTCCCCAGGTTAGCAAGTTCTGCTTCGGGGGGGGGAGGGGTCCTGTCTCCAAAAGGTTTAAAGGCTGACAACTTTTCAGTTGTCCTTAAAAAAAGAAGACAATGATGATGAAGAAGGCAAAGAATCAACTCAAACACAAGGGGGAGAAGGGGAGAGGAAGACTGGAGGAGGTGAGGGAGAGGGAACAAGGCGGGCGGGGGAGCAGTGCACTGAATCTGCGGGCATTCCTCTGCATACATCACACAGGAACAAAGAGACCAAGAGTGTGTGTCTGTATTTCTTCTTTGTGGAGGCCGAAAATATCTGCTGACGTATGCAACATCTGCACATGTATGAAAAGATGCCGCACATGCCTATTGCCGTTGATGCATGATGCAAGTATGTAATGTGCGAGAGGTGGGTTGGTGTGTGTATGTGTATGTGCTGGTGGTGGTGGGGGTGGGGTCTTCCCCTTGCAGTGACGTACTGAGGGGGGAGGAAAGAAACTAGGGCAGCATTCAGCCCTGCTGGTTCTGCTGATGTCACCTCTCCTTTGTCAAGGCAGACGGTGTCAGGCACGTGCACACGCACGCACACACCAATTCAACACACATTCACAACACAAACAAATGTGAACCGACACACACACACACACACACACACACACACACACACACACACACACACACACACACACACACACACACACACACACACACACACACACACACACACACACACACACACACACACACACAGCACTTTTATTTGCCCCTTAGCGTGTGTCCACTTCATTTGCTGTTTGGAAACATGACTCATTCCCTGTGTGTGTGTGTGTGTGTGTGTGTGTGTGTGTGTGTGTGTGCGCCCCCTTCATCTGTCACAACGGTTGACAGTTGAGCCACTCAAATGACTACTATTAGCCTAACACTGTGGGAGGAGACCTCAGCCAGAGCAGAGACAGTGGGTAGAGACGAGTTCCAGTTGTGGAGTGTGTGTGGTTGATAGCTGGTTTACAGTCTCACCTGGCCGGAGTCAGACTGATTGGACTCTGGGCTGGGTGGGGCTGCACACCTGTGATGCAGAGCAATCATGGCACCCAGGATCAACCAGCTATCAACACACACTCTGTCATGGCAGAGTGTTACACCTGCGTGGCTTGTACCAGCTTGCCTTTTCCAATGAATGGATTTCTCAACCAACTTAAACCTGTGTCTTGTGTTGGAGGGCCCCAGCAAAAGCCACTTATGGTGGCGTGTGGCAAGAGGCAACTGCTACACCAGTACTGCTGGTTAACAATTTTAAAACAATCACAGGTTACGGTAACAAGACCTGACATGCCTGGCTGTACATGCTTGTGGTCTTTTTTTTGGTGTTGGGTGCAAGTTACTTCTAGTTATAAACCGGTTATTTCTAGTCAGTTGTTCCCATAGTCATTACCCACACACGGATTTAGTTGTGTGTAAAAGTGTTTCAATATTCTGAGCTGCAGATAACCTGTCACCATCGATAGTCACTGAGGGCATTGGGATGGAAGACTGGGAGAGTGGTTTTCGTAGTATGGAGATTTCTCGCATATTTCCGCTACTACCTCACTGCCAATCATACAGAAACTTCAAGGTCACATGATTGCTGATATCTGTGTCCGCTAATTAAAACCAGGCCTGCCAATGTCATCATTACATAACACACCAAGCACCAGTAAACACACACACACACACAGATGACTGGAGGGTTAGGGATAGCACAGGATGAGATTGTGACCAATTGTATAGAAAATACCAAAAGGACATGGACGCAAGGAGGAGGTGGTACAAATTTTAAAGTCTGGAGGAGTTAACATGACTAACATAACATGACTGGATAGTCTTTGTAAAAATAGTCCATTGCAGACTGGAATCCACATCCTGGTCATCTCTGGTCTGGTCTTTGTGAAATTGCATGCAGGAAATGAAGACCAGGGCATCATGTACTTGAGCTTGACGGCACACATGCATGTATGCGCCGCCATGTTCCACCCCGTCACTTTGTTCAGTAATATGTTGGTTAACCCAAGGGGGGGATCTATGGATTTATTTGAAGATGCAATTCAGATTTAAATGAAGACTTTGTATAATATCCACTGTTAGATAGGAAAATAAAAAAGAAACCACAGCCTAGTTCACATGACAATTGTTAGGTAATTGTTAGTTATACTCATTGCTGCCTCGATACAAAATTAGGATGACGTCTCTGTTCATTTTGACTGTTGAAACAGTCTGTCATGGTCCAACGTTGGGGAACGTCAAGAGCGCTAATTAGGGTTTCCTTGGCTGATGAAGCCATGTCGGAGCCCAGCAGAGTGCACACAGCATTTTCAACTGCCAGCATAATAACAGGCTCTCTCCTGTGGCCTTATATGACTTCTGGAACACACACATGGACAATAACCACTGTGTGTGTGTGTGTGTGTGTGTGTGTGTGTGTGTGTGTGTGTGTGTGTGTGTGTGTGTGTGTGTGTGTGTGTGTGTGTGTGTGTGTGTGTGTGTTTGGCTGATCGATTCATTTTACAGATATTTTGATTGTTATGATTCAATATTAGTGGGAAGGGAATGATAATTTTGCATCACAATTTTTTGCACTGAAACAACTATTAAAATCATGAT
>JAOPHQ010004619.1:0-35000 GCA_030340625.1 Merluccius polli | reverse complement strand
GAGAAGAAGACGACGAAGAAGAATAAAAAACAAAACCCAAGACAGGCTAACGCAGCAGCAGCAGCAGCAGTGTCCACCCTGGGCGTTTTAAACGCAACGCTTTTCTCTCTCCATCCCTCTCGGCGTCGGCGTGTCGTCATCGTCCTACCCCAGACGCGGATCATCCCCTGACGGACGTCTCTCTCGGCCAATGGGCGGGCGCGGGATCCGAGCGGAGGGGCGGGGCCGCGGAGGCGGAGCGGCGCGCCGCGGCGGGGCGGCCGCCGGACGGGCTCCCGGGTCTGGATGCTGGTTGGTCGGGGGAGGACGCGACGTCAGACCGGGGGATTTCTTCCGTAGTGGCCTGGTGGTAGCGTGGTAGCATCTGCCAGCTAAACCGAGACACTTGCTGAAATGTGTGTAAATGGCGCCCTCTGTCGAGAGGAGATGTGTTAAAGGTTGAACTGATGTTGGGCGGATTCCCTGCCTGGCTTAGCAGCTGTAGGTTCAAGGCTCTTCGGTCCCGGTCCAAGTGTGTGTAAAGGTGTAAATACACCATTGTTTGCGATTCGCTTATTCATCCATCGCTACACGTGTTTCTAAACCGCATCCACCACCATACACATGGATAACAGCACCAGCTGCATCCCATCGTCATGTTCTCTATAATGGATGAACCTATGAGACTTATTCCCCCGTCCGTCATGGTGAACGTGTTAATCGCTCTGAACCACACGTGTTTCCCCGAGGGTGGTGCTGCTCAGTCTGGATCTTGCAGGCTATGGCTAGTTATTAACATGATGACTAGTTATTAACATGGGGCCCTGGATGCTTAATGTATGTCACATTGGCATTTCAACTGCAATTTCTCTGTAGCTAAAACAATGTGTAGCTTATTACCGGGTGAACTGGAGAAAACTTAACTTTGCTTGAGGTGAAAGCACGTATCGGCAACATGTTAAACAAATGCTATAGTAGACTAGCCTGGCAAGCCAGACCTACATCAGAAAGATGTAAGGTCTGGCGCAGCTCCATTGGCAGTGTGGGCGGGATAAACGGTTGTCTTTCAAGTTCCCTCTGCACGCAATAGGATAGCGCTACAACCAATCAGAGCAACGAAGAAGGTGACGTAGTCAGAGCGACGGCTCTGACTACGTAATTAATCAAAACTCCGAATACATATTTATTTTCGAGGAAAGACTTCAGTGCCGTTCGTTGTTCTTTTCTCAAATAAAATGTTAACTTCAACAAGTCTTGAAGAGTCGCGGCCAAAGCCGAGTCGAAAGACAACCGTTCGCCAGCAGCAGCAGCCATTGCTTACCTAACACGGAACCGTCGCAACTCTGTCGTCATGGTAGCCCGGCTTTCGACTCCGCCCCTCACGCTGTGATTGGTCAGACATACAAGACACACTTGGTGTTTCCAGCACCAAAAAGCGGACGGAGCTATGCTAGACTACACCAGTGGTCCCCAACCCCCGGGCCCCGGACCGGTACCGGTCCGTGGGTCGTTAAGTACCGGGCCGCACAGAAAGAATAAATAACTTTCATTATTTCCGTTTTATTTATTATTCGAGTCTGAACAATCTTTTATTTTGAAAAATTCTCCGAATTCTCCCCGTTACATCCGTCTATGACTCACGCACGTGACCCACTCTTGACACCGCTTGACCTATGCGATTGACACATGTCAATATTGTGGTCACGTGATACATTAACGGTTAGCGCTAATATTAAATATTAACGGTCGCGCTAACTCACAAGCTAGAAACTCACAAGCTAGAAAGATGAGTAAAAAACAGACGTCTTTGGAAAGTTTCTTTGCAAAGGGGAAAAGGGCCAGTGAGGAGACAGAAGAAGAGCCTATACCCACCAAGAAAAAGAAAGCTGCATTTAACAGACAGTACCAGGAGACCTACTTAAAATATGGATTTATCGCTACAGGTGATTCCCACGCACCAAGCCCGCTGTGCATAATATGTGGTGACCGGCTCTCCAATGAGGCAATGAAGCCTTCAAAACTGCTTCGCCACTTAGAGACTAAGCACCCTGCTTTAAAAAACAAGCCTTTGGAGTACTTTGAAAGAAAAAAGCAGGAACAAGAAGGACAGAAGCAATTACTGAGGGCCTCTGCAACAACAAATGCAAGTGCACTGAGAGCATCCTACTTGGTGGCTAACCGAATAGCTAAGGCTAAAAAACCATTCACGATTGGTGAAGAATTGATTCTTCCGGCTACTAAAGACATTTGCAGTGAACATTTGGGGGAGGCTGCGGTTAAAAAGATAGCAAAGGTCCCTCTGTCAGCTAGCACCGTCACGCGGCGCATCGAGGAAATAGCAGAGGACATTGAGACACAGTTGTTGGAGAGGATTAATACATCACCGTGGTACGCACTGCAGGTTGACGAGTCAACAGATGTGGACAACAGGGCAATACTGCTTGTTTATGTGCGATACCTTTATCAGGAGGATGTGCATGAGGATGTGTTGTGTGCACTATCGTTGACAACCAAAACCACAGCCGCAGAACTATTTAAGACGCTGGATAATTACGTATCAGGAAAACTTAAATGGTCTTTTTGTGTCGGCATATGCACAGACGGAGCTGCTGCCATGACCGGACGGCTGTCTGGTTTAACTACTCGGATTAAGGAGGTTGCACCTGAATGTGAATCTACACATTGTGTCATACACAGAGAGATGCTGGCGAGCCGAAAAATGCCACCGGAACTTCACAGCGTATTGAATGATGTTGTTAAAGTTATCAACCACATCAAAGCACACGCACTTAACTCACGCCTATTCGAGCAACTTTGTGAGGAGATGAACGCGGAGCACAGACGCCTTCTGTTATACACAGAAATAAGATGGTTATCCCGAGGGAGATCGCTGGCCAGAGTGTATGAATTACGAGAGCCGCTGCAAAGATTTCTCTTAGAAAAAAAGTCACCGCTGGCAGCACATTTCAGTGATGAGGAGTGGGTCGCAAAACTGGCTTACTTGTGCGACATATTTAGCCAGCTCAATGAACTCAATCTGTCTCTTCAGGGGAAAATGACAACAGTCTTCAAGTTGGCAGATAAAGTAGCTGCATTTAAAGCCAAACTGGATTTGTGGAGACGACGTGTGAACAGAGGCACATTTGACATGTTTCAAACATTGGCGGGGATTTTGGAGGAGACTCAGCCGGAGCAGTCATTCTCCCAGCTGGTGCACGATCACCTGTCTTCGCTTTCAAAAGAGTTCGAGCGCTACTTCCCAACCGCAAAAGACCCACGAACTGAAAAGGAATGGATCCGCGACCCATTTGTCAACAAACCGGGCGAATCCAGCATGTCCGCGCAAGAAGAAGATCAGCTGCTGGAGATCGCAAATGACGGCGGCCTGAAAAGGATGTTCGAGACATCAACTCTGCCGGTATTCTGGATAAAAGTCATGGCAGAATACCCCGAGATTGCCACAGCAGCTCTGAAAACCCTGTTGCCATTTCCGACATCATATCTGTGTGAAGCGGGGTTTTCTGCAGTCACAGCAATCACGAAATAGACTGGACATAAGCAACACACTCCGGGTGTCTTTGTCTCCCATCACCCCGAGATGGGACCGTCTCATTGCAGAGAAACAAGCTCAGGGCTCTCATTAATTTAGCGTTATGGTGAGTTGTATTTTTCATGAACTTCATATGTTTTATGTTGTATTTTGAAGGTATGTTTAAGTGTTACCAAAGCGACCAGAGAGCGCGAGGCAGAGAGGTTGTTATTGTTATTATTATGTTATTATTATTGTTGTTGGTGGATGTCAGGAGGACGCAAAAAAAAAAAAAATGTCAGGAGGACGCTGCTAATAAAGTTACATACAAGTACACAGTGGATTCAGGCTTTTTATTATTATATTTACAAAATACCATGGTCTTGTCATTTTATTTTGTTGTATTTATCCGCCACACCTTAAAGGCCGGTCCGTGAAAATTTGTCTGACATTAAGCCGGTCCGTGGCGCAAAAAAGGTTGGGGACCGCTGGACTACACTAGCTGCCAAATAAATTTGCTGCCGCTAGGGGGTGTCTAGAGTTCTAGGCTAATAGTAGACACCAGGGGCCTCATGTACGAAGGTTGCGTACGCACAAAAACGTGGCGTACGCAAAAAAAAATGGCGTTCCACGCTCACGTTCAGATGTATGAAACGTGAAATGACCGTGGAAATGTGCGGTGCCTCACGTCAACTTCATAGCTGGCGTACGCACGTTTCTACAGCTATTGTTCCTTTGGCGACACTTATAGGTGACGCTGGGAAACTGTTAATAATGTCAAAAACAATTAGTCATCAGAGTGATGTGCACGTCAGAGACACACTTATGAACAATTAACACACCCACCGTGTTTGCAACTATACGGGTGGATATAAACGCATGCGCAATGTGATGAAGAAAATGGTATTACCGATGGCAGCGTTAGCGTTGTTAGAGGACCTTGCAAATGGTGCAATCCGACGTGAGCGAGTATTTAGGGAACGCGAGGATTTACTTGCAAACGATGACAAGTGGCTCATCAGCCGATTTCGAATGTGCGACAAAGTATGCGAAGTATGCGGGAGTTAATAGCGTTACGGAATTTGCTCAGAAACAGCGCCACCTAGTGGTCTTCCTAGTGTGCGGCATGAAAGTGACGCATAGAATATATTCCTCCGCTTCACCTCCACCTTCAGATCCGACCACTTCTTCTTCACCTGTGTGTGTGCGCTGCTCGGACCCCACGGGTCACACACACGCTCCCACTCATTTCCTTCCTCTTCATATTGATCCCTGCTGACAGGGACAGAGAGAATCTCCCTCCGCGGCTCCACGTCATCACCACAATCTCCAACTCGGACTCTGTGAAATGTCTTTTCTTTCCTTTGTTCATGCTTGTGTTACACCCATAGAGTGCAAGCTGACTCAAGGGTTGGCATATTTTAGAAAAGATGTTATTCTGAAAGAATCAATTAAACAAAAAGACAAGTGAGTCGGCTGGTCTTCAGCGGCTTTAGGCTACTGGTCCCGGTTAACTGCCGACTGAAGAACGCAGCGCAGCCCACCGTTTATATAGCCGCGGGTGGTCTCGTGCCTTTAATAATAATAATAATAATAATAATAATAATGCTTAAAATTGAATGGGGGGTGTCTGTAAAAATGCCAAATAAAGTCCATACATATAAAATAACACATTTAAGTAAGTGGCAATAATATATAAATATCCTCTGTGCCACACTTGCTTGTTTTATCTGATCGGATAGAGGTGAATCTCAGGTCCAGGGTCTATTTACATAGATTTGCATATTTAAATGAGGGCGTGGACAGGGAGGAGTTTGCCACATCTGCACGTGCGCTCAGTTCCACGTTGATTGGGATGTACAAAAGAAACGCGCTCGGATCCATGCGTACGCACACTTTCATACATCTGAATTTATTTGTGCGTACGACATTTTCGGGGTTTTGGCGTACGCCAAAATCCACGCAAGAATCCACGCAAGTCTTCGTACATGAGGCCCCAGGGGCCTCATGTACGAAGGTTGCGTACGCACAAAAACGTGGCGTACGCAAAAAAAAAATGGCGTTCCATGCTCACGTTCAGATGTATGAAACGTGAAATGAGCGTGGAAATGTGCGGTGCCTCACGTCAACTTCATAGCTGGCGTACGCACGTTTCTACAGCTATTGTTCCTTTGGCGACACTTAGAGGTGACGCTGGGAAACTGTTAATAATGTCAAAAACAATTAGTCATCAGAGTGATGTGCACGTCAGAGACACACTTATGAACAATTAACACACCCACCGTGTTTGCAACTATACGGGTGGATATAAACGCATGCGCAATGTGATGAAGAAAATGGTATTACCGATGGCAGCGTTAGCGTTGTTAGAGGACCTTGCAAATGGTGCAATCCGATGTGAGCGAGTATTTAGGGAACGCGAGGATTTACTTGCAAACGATGACAATTGGCTCATAAGCCGATTTCGAATGTGCGACAAAGTATGCGGGAGTTATTAGCGTTACGGAATTTGCTCAAAAACAGCGCCACCTAGTGGTCTTCCAAGTGTGCGGCATGAAAGTGACGCATAGAATATATTCCTCCGCTTCAGATCCGACCACTTCTTCTTCACCTGTGTGTGTGTGTGTGTGTGTGTGTGCGCGCGCTGCTCGGGCCCCACGGCATGTACCGCCTCACACACACTCCCACACACTCCCACTCATTTCTTGTTCTCTTCATATTGATCCCTGCTGACGGGACCAGAGAGAATCTCCCTCCGCGGCTCCACTTCAGTCACCACAATCTCCAACTCGGACTCTGTGAAATGTCTTTTCTTTCCTTTGTTCATGCTTGTGTTTACACCCATAGAGTGCAAGCTGACTCAAGGGTTGGCATATTTTAGAAAATATGTTATTCTGAAAGAATCAATTAAACAAAAAGACAAGTGAGTCGGCCGGTCTTCAGTGGCTTTACTGGTCCCGGTCCACAGTTTATATAGCCGCGGGTGGTCTCGTGCCTTTAATAATAATAACAATAACAATAATAATATAAATAAAAATAAATAATATACTTCCGCTCTTTTACTGCGTTTAACTCCTCCTTCATACTTTGTGCTATTTCAACAATTAATATATCAAAACATGCAGCTTTTTGAGGACAGTGTTGCTATATCTTTTCTCTTTTCATACTATTTATACTATACATACATACTATACCGAGCTCAAATCTCCAAGTGTGCCTGCTGCCTGACACCGCTGTTTTGGGTGAATGACATGCGACCTGGTGGTGTTAACCACTTGTGCGCCAAAGCCAAAGAAGTGGCTTTTAAAATAATAATAATAATAATTAATTGTTACTCAAACCTGTCCAAAAACACTGTTTTATCGAAGCATCAACATAATGTGGCGTAATGGAAAGAGGAGGGGGGGGGAAAGTTGCTCGACAACGCCACCTGGGGAATTGCGCCCCAGGAAATACACCCTTGGCCCTGTACTTTGGCCAACAAAAGGTCACAGATTCGTTGCACGATTATATAGAGGACGAGAGACGGACTTACAAAAGATATCAAAATGTATTTATTTGCAGTAAATCAGACTTAAAAGAGCTCCAGGATCTCAACAACAACTGAAATGTCAAATCAAAACCACGATCACGGTAGAAATAAACACAACAGGCACGGAGCTAGGCTGTAGCGAGGCGGTCAGACTAAAACAACTCAAACCATACAAACCAAATCACCACGTGCTACACCAAACTTAAGGAGGGGGTGAGAAGGGGACCGCCACCAGGGGAAGCCTGCCGCCCGCTGCACCAGCTCCTGCCCTGGAAACACAATAAAACACAAAATTATACTACTGTGGTGATGAGACACTCAGGTCGTTCAGACAATCATTTAAAACAAAGGACTATATGAAAACACACATACACACACACAGCACTCACACCCACACACACACACAAACAGAACTGACTAATAACCAAATATTTAAACCCAAATACAGATACAGAAAACCAACTAATTACTAAGACAAATAATAATAAAACAAAACAACGACATTTAGCTGTGGGTGGGGGCCAGGCGTATTTATCCCCCAAACACAAACCCAACAGCTATATGTTAAACTAAAACAGAAAATATATAATCAATTGAACCCCAAAGAAATAAATCAAAGGACACAAAAACAAAGAGACGAAAGGAAACGCAGACAATGAACCAAACAGATAAGAGTTGTGGTGGGACGGGGAACTTGGCGCTGCGTGGGAACGCAACCGCCGCAGAGGACGGTGTGGAGAAAGGCAACGGTGCCGGAGCAGCCGAAGACGATGAAGACGACGGAGCGGATGGAGAAGACGAAGCGGCCGCACCAGGACCGGAGGCCGTGGATGGTCTGCGTTTTGGGATAGCCAGGTGGAGGATACGGCACAGAGCCGTGCAGGGCAGCTTCACCAGAGCACAGGAGGAGGAAGAAAAGCCGCTGCGGCTTCAACAGCTACAGCAGGACAGAGAGCAGATGGCTAAGCATGAAGCCAGCACAACCAGCAGTTTAACAAAAGAGCACGCTTACCCGAACGAAGAGAGCTTTAAGCCCCCGAAACTGATCACCGGCTGCGGTAACAGTACAGAGCGGACGCCACACTCCCCTCACTCTTCACCAGGCTGCCCCCAAACATGGCCAACAATGCTGGAAAGTTACAAATCACGGCAGCTGTCACACCATAAGGTGCCATAACATTTCGCAAAAGTAGCGTCATGCCTACTTACCAACGCACACCACACCGAGTCCTCACCACGAGTGCCAGGCAGCAGTGTGCGCGCCAGAGAAGGCGCAGCACTTATACAGGTGACACCACTCTGCAATCCGCCAACCAGAAATCACCTGAGTGGAGGAGGAGCAACACTCAACCTGCCACAATAAGATGACCGTAGTTTAACCTTAAAAAAAAATAATTTTTTTTGGAAAATTAATATTCGGGGCTAATTAAAAAACATCCGGGCCTTTAGCCCCGAATGTTTTAGCCTAGGGACGCCACTGGTAGACACTAGACAGACATGTGGGATTACTGTGAAATTACAAATAACATAGGCCTAAATGGATTGTATGTGTTACAGTCTTGTATTAAGTTGGAAGTAAAAACTTCCAACTTAATACAAAAAAATAATTATAATCTACCTATCTAAGGTAGGGTTTCTCAATGGGTGCGGTACCGCCCCCCAGTGGGCGTTTGTGGGATTGAGAGGGGGCTGAAACAATAATATTGGGCGTGGTGTGAAGCGTTTTCTCACAGAAAATTCTGGAAATCACTGCTGAGCATCCGACAGTGAAATCTCTCGTCATTCACACAGGAGCACTTGATGTTGTCAAGCAACAATCAGAGGTATTGAAACGGGATTTTAATGATCTGCTGAACAAAGTTCGATGTCTGAATACTGAGGTGTCTATCAGTGGACCTCTACCAACAGTTCGGCGAGGAGACGAGAGATTCAGCAGGCTGTTGATGCTAAACAGATGGCTCAAAGATACGTGTGCTGCTCAATCAGTGAATTTTATTGACAATTTCAACATTTTTTGGGAACGCAGACACCTCTTTGAGGCAGATGGATTTTGCCTTAACAAGTCAGGAGCAGAGCTGTTAAGCTACAACATTTTTGATTTTTTGCGTCGGTCAGCAGCAGCCCCTGCCAAGGACAAGAGGCGAGACAATCCAAAACAACAGATAAGACAGCCTTCTGGACAAAAACTACTACTGCCTGAGATAAGGAGTGAACATGAAGGACAGCACACCGAGAGAGAGGCTTTAACGCCATCATCCCTACCCCAACACGAGGAGTCTCCCCCAGCCCCAACAACCCAACAGGAGGAGTCTCCCCCAGCCCCACCAACCCAACAGGAGGAGTCTCCCCCAGCCCCACCAGGAGACTCACAACTTTCACCCACCGGGACCCCATCCAGCTCTCCAGGCAGTCCGGATTCCCCATTCCCCCATTTTCTGGATTTCCAACTCACACCACGCCCAAATCCCATTTTTTCTCCCCTAAATCCCCCTCCCATTCCACAACGACATCACAGAGCCCCCCCACCTCCTCTGACTCAGATAATCTGTGAGTCGGACTGATACGTGCCGGGAGTTCAGATAGCCTTCTCAATCCCTGTGATGACAACAGAAGAATGGTTAAACTGGTGAGAAATAAAAAGGGTTAATAAATTGGTAAATCTGCCAATTTATTAAGTATAGCATGTCAACCTCGAAATATACCAGTGTCTCCTGCTATCTCCACAAGATTAGCTCTACTCAATATCAGATCACTAGTCAACAAATCACTGTTAGTTAATGACGTCATTATGACCTATGACCTAGATTTTTTACTTCTTAGTGAGACATGGCTGACTGAATGTAGCTGTTGTGCTATTCTCAATGAGGCAGCACCAACAAATTTCAGTTTTATGAACAAGTGTCGAACTGGTAAGAAAGGCGGAGGAGTTGCTGCCATCTGTAAATCTGTATTTCAGTGCAAGGAAATTACGTTAGGTGATTTTAGCTCTTTTGAATATCTCTGTTTTTTTCTAAAAGGGGATCCAAAAGTCCTTTTTTAATCATTTATAGACCTCCAAGATACTCAGGAAATTTCATTGATGAGTTTGCTGAACTGCTGTCAGTTATCTGCACTGACTATAACTTTTTTATCATAACAGGGGATTTTAACATTCACGTAGACAATAACATGGACACTAATGCCAAAGAACTCTCTGCTCTACTTGACACTTTTGGCCTCTTGCAACATGTGAAAGGGCCCACACACACTCGAGGCCACACTCTGGATCTGGTTATCTCTAAAGGTGTTAACATTTCTTCTGTGGATATTAAGGACTTGGCTCTTTCTGATCATTTCTGTGTGTTCTTTGATTTACAGATCATTCCAAATGTTCAGTTAACCTCTGTGTCTGTTAAGAGAACGTACATAAATGAGAATACCAGTGCAAAGTTTATGGAGGCTATAGCTATGTCACCAACTGTGAGTGCAGAGTCAGTTGATGAACTCCTAGATCAATTTAACTGGAAAATCTCAAATGTCATGGATGCTGTTGCACCTATTAAAACTAAGACGACCTTGATCAGAAAGAAAACACCATGGAGGAACACTATGATGGTAAAGGCTTTAAAAACAGAATGCAGAAAAGCAGAGTGTAAGTGGAGAAAAACTAAACTTCAAATTCACCATGACCTCTACAAAATAAGTCTTTGTAATTTTAACTATGAGTTAGTAAAGGCTAGACAGCGACACTTTTCTGAAATTATTAATAAGAACATCAACAACACTCGCACCCTATTTGCTATGGTTGATAAGCTGACAAACCCCCCTAAACAGATAGCTCCAGAACTCCTTTCCACAGTAAAATGCAATGAATTTGCTTGCTTTTTCAGTGAAAAAATCCAGTCCATAAGGTTAAATATTAGCACAAATCAACAAAACAATAAAATAACGCAATCCCTAAGACCTCCCAGGAATAACTCAACTGCGATGTCAGAATTTAATACAGTTGACCAAAAAACCATAGAGGAAACAGTTCAGCATCTAAAACCATCAACATGCTGCCTTGACAAAATGCCATCAGACTTTTTTTAAACTATTGTGAACTCTGTCCAAATAGATTTGCGACAAATACTAAATAGCTCACTCCAATCGGGCACGTTTCCTAAATCCCTAAAAGTAGCTGCTATTAAGCCACTCTTAAAAAAGAGATTGCTGGATGCTTCCATGTTAACCAACTACAGACCTATCTCAAATCTTCCTTTTATAGCCAAGATCGTTGAGAAAGTGGTTTTTAATCAACTCAGCAAATTCTTGAATTCCAGTGGCCTTTTCGACAAATTACAATCAGGCTTCCGACCTCACCACAGCACAGAAACAGCTCTTATTAGAGTGTTAAATGATATTAGGTTAAACACTGACTCAGGCAAGGTGTCAGTTCTGGTCCTGTTGGATCTCAGTGCTGCATTTGACACTGTGGATCACAGTATATTGTTGAACAGGTTGGAAACTTGGGCAGGACTCAGCGGAACAGTCCTAGAATGGTTCAGGTCCTACTTGGAGGAGCGGAGTTATTTTGTGAGCATTGGAAGTTATGAATCCAATCGAATGGCTATGACATGTGGAGTTCCTCAGGGGTCAGTTCTTGGACCCCTTCTGTTCAGTCTATATATGCTGCCTTTGGGTCAAGTTCTGCAGAACTCTAATGTAGACTATCACAGTTATGCAGATGACATGCAGATATACATAGCACTGTCCTCAGATGACTACAGCCCAATACAGTCATTGTGTCACTGTTTAGAGCAAGTAACAAATTGGATGAACCAAAATTTCCTTCAATTAAATCAGGACAAAACTGAGGTAATTGTTTTTGGCAATAAAGAGAAGAGGACTGCCGTCAGTAAACATCTCGAGTCACTCTCTCTAAAAACTAGGGACCAAGTCAGAAACCTTGGCGTGCTGATAGACTCAGATTTGACCTTCAGCAGTCATATCAAATCCATCACCAAAACAGCCTTCTATCATCTTAAGAACATATCCAGAGTGAAGGGTTTTATGTCTCAAACCGACCAGGAGAAGTTGATTCATGCTTTTATATCCAGTAGACTCGACTACTGTAACGGTCTTCTGACTGGACTCCCACAAAAAAGCATTAAACAGCTGCAGCTCATTCAGAATGCTGCAGCTCGAGTTTTAACCAGAACAAAGAGATCAGAGCACATTACTCCAGTTCTAAAGTCTTTGCACTGGCTCCCAGTCAGCTATAGAATAGACTTTAAAGTTCTGCTACTGGTCTACAAATCACTGAATGGTTTAAGTCCAGAATACATGAATGACATCTTAGTAGAATACAAACCCAGTAGGGCTCTGAGATCTACTGACTTAGGTCAGATAGTGAAACCCAGAGTTCAAACTAAACATGGTGAAGCAGCTTTTAGCTGTTATGCTGCACAAAACTGGAACAAACTACCAGCTGAACTGAAATCAGCCCCAACTGTGAGCATTTTTAAATCCAAGTTAAAAACACTTCTCTTCTCCTGTGCTTATGATTGAGCTTGTTCTAAGCACTTTAAATTGTAAATTTAATTGCACTATGTCCTTTTAAATCATGATTTTATGCTGCTCTTATAGTACTTTATTTCTTTCTATTCTTTTATTCTTGTATTTTTCATTGCTTTTTATTACTATTATTATTATTCTAATTTGTATTTCAATTCTTATTGCTCTATGTAAAGCGCATTGAGTTGCCATTGTGTATGAAATGCGCTATATAAATAAAGCTGCCTTGCCTTGCCTTGCCTTGCCTTAAAAGGGGGCGTGGTGACGCGTTAAAGGGGGTGTGGTGAAGCGGTAAAAGGGGGCGTGGTGGTGCGTTAAAAGGGGGCGTTCCTTTTAGAATTCCAAACTGTCAAGTACGAGACGGAGGAACCAAGTGCGTTCGAACCCAGAAGGGTATTTATTGAATTTAGGGAAAGGGGAGTGGGAAGGAGAAGTGTTCAGAGTTCTGGGCGTCCAAGGGTTACCAGGGGTGCAGGGGTCACCAGGGTTTCGGGGTTACAGGGATCACCAGGGTTTCGGGGTTCCGGGGGTTCCAGGGGGTCCAAGGTGCTGTGTGTGTGTGTGTGTGTGCCTCCCCAGGGAAGTGGGAAGCAAATCCTGGAGCTGGAGAATCCGGGAGGTCCTGGGGAAAACACACACACACAACAACAGCAGGTGAAAGCAAGGCAGTGGCAAAGTTCAGGGCAAATCCAAGTCAAAAGAGTCAAGCAGAAGGCAGTTCGAAATTACCGGGGCAGAAGAGAGATCGGAGTCGAAGACAAAGGCAGGTCGGGTTTCCGGGATGGGAGAACAGGGCAGAGTTCAGGCAGGTCCGGGTACAGGAGTCAGAGAAAGTAGGAGCAGACTGGTAACACGAGTGAGCTTGCAGACGATCTGACAAGAAATGACTGCAACACAGGACCTTAAATGCAGAGCATGGTCACTGGCAAATGCAGTGCAGCTGGAGAGTTAACGAGGCTAAGGGAGACAGAGCAGAGTGGGACAGGTGAAGGTGATTAGGGCCAATCGAGTGTAGTTACCAGGCTGGCAGAGGGAATCCATGACAGAACCCCCCCCCCCCAAGGGACGGCCCCAGAAGTCCCAAAACAGGACCACCGAGGCAGGGCGGGCGGAGGGGGAACAGGAGGAGGGCTAGTATTCCTCTGACCTGTCGGAGTCCATTGCCACCTCTTCTGCGGACAACTCCTCCATCTCAATGTCCCCAGCGGAGGAGGCACCATCCGACATAGCCGGATCCGGGTCGGGGTCAGGGGCAGGTGCAGGCACAGAGTCGGGACACGGCGCAAGAGCAGGCGCGGGTGCAGAGTCAGGGTCCGGAGCGGGTATCGCCAGCGGAACGGCTGGCCGGGCAGGGATGTGTCGGGCCCTCACGGGGCGACCCCTCCGAAGGGAGGGCTGGTCAGGGTGGAGGCGATGAAACTCAGCAATTATAGCCGGATCTACGATTCTGCTGGCGGGCACCCACATCCTGTCTTCCGGGCCGTAGCCCTCCCAGTCCACCAGGTACTGGAGACCTCTTCCCCGTCGACGTGATTGGAGGAGGCGGTTGACCGTGTAGACCAGTCCCCCCTCGACCACACGAGGAGGAGGCGGTGGCGGAGCATCAGGGAGTAGCTCACTCTCGTGCACTGGTTTCAGCTTGGACACGTGGAAGGTTGGGTGGACCTTCATGGAGCTGGGGAGCTTGAGGCGGACAGCCGACCTACTGATCACCCTCTCCACAGGAAACGGGCCGACGTACCGGGGTGCCAACTTGCGGGACTCCACTCGGAGCGGAAGATCCTTGGCGGAGAGCCATACCTTTTGTCCCACCCGGTATGTAGGAGCCGGAATCCTCCATCGATTGGCTCCAGCTACATAACTAGCCACCGACCGGAGGAGGGTGGTCCGGGCTTGGGACCAGGTTCTGCGGCAACGCCGTACAAGGGCCAGGGCAGACGGGCAGGATACATTGGGCTCCTGACTCGCGAACAGTGGTGGCGGGTAGCCGTACACACAATGGAAGGGGGACAGGCCAGTTGCGGAGCTCGGGAGGGAGTTATGGGCATATTCCACCCACAGGAGCTGCTGAGACCAGGATCGGGGATTGCGTGAAGCCATGCAGCGGAGGGACTTCTCCAGCTCCTGGTGTTATCTCTCTCCGACTGTCCGTTGGACTGAGGGTGGAAGCCGGAGGTAAGACTGGCTGTGGCCCCGAGGAGGCGACAGAACTCCTTCCAGAAAACTGATGCGAACTGGGGACCCCTGTCAGAGACGATGTCTTTGGGCAGACCGTGTATCCTGAAGACTTGGGGCAGACCGGACGGGGGCAGACCGGTGACAAAGTCTAATGACAGGTGGGACCAGGGGCGTTTGGGCACAGGCAGAGGTTGGAGTAATCCTGCAGGTGGGCGACTGGGGGTTTTATTTTGGCTGCAGGTGCGGCAAGCCCTTACATAGTCCTGGATGTCAGTCCTCATCGAGGGCCACCAGAACCGTTGGGAGAGTTGGCGGAACGTTCGATTCCCTCCAGGATGGCAGGCTAGGTGAGAGTCATGACCCCACTGAATCACCTGTGATCTGAGTTGATCTGGGACGAAGAGGCAATCGTTGGGGCAAGCACTGGGGCCGGGCTGGTCTCGGATCGCGTCCCTGACTCGTCTCTCTATGTCCCAGGTCAGAGCAGCAACGATACAGGAGCTTGGGAGGACAGGAGCCGGTTCCTCCACAGGAGCTTCGTCCTTCTGAAAAACCCGGCTGAGAGCATCGGGTTTTGCATTGCGGGAACCTGGACGATACGAGAGGGTGAAGTTGAACCGGGTGAAGAATAGAGACCAGCGGGACTGACGTGGATTCAACCTCTTGGCAGTTCGGATGTACTCCAGGTTTTTGTGGTCGGTCCATACCAGGAACGGAGTGCTGGCGCCCTCTAGCCACTGCCGCCACTCCTCCAATGCAAGTTTCACGGCTAGCAATTCCCGGTTGCCAATGTCATAGTTCTGCTCAGCTGGGGTCAGTCTGCGTGAGAAGAACGCGCAGGGGTGCAACTTGCCATCCCCTGCGGCACGTTGGGAGAGAACTGCCCCGACCCCGATGTCTGATGCGTCTACCTCCACCACGAACTGCCGATCGGGGTCAGGCATTTGGAGGATGGGGGCAGAAGTGAAGCGTGCTTTCAGAGTTCTGAACGCCTGGTCGGCCTCCGGTGTCCATCGGTAGTGGACCTTGGTGCTGGTGAGGGCAGTCAACTGGGAAGCAACCTTACTGTAATTCCGGATAAATCTTCTATAGAAGTTGGCGAACCCCAGGAATTGCTGTAGTTTCTTGCGGCTCTCAGGCGCTGGCCAAGAGGTAACGGCTGAGACCTTGGATTAAAGTATTGAAGTATTCATAATGTCCGGTTGGGGTATTAAACGCTGTCTTCCACTCATCGCCCTCTCTCATCCGTACCAGATGGTAAGCATTCCTGAGGTCGAGTTTGGTGAAGATGGTTGCCCCCTGGAGTAGTTCAAAGGCGGATGACAGGAGTGGCAGAGGGTACCGATTCTTGATGGTTATGTCATTCAACCCCCGGAAGTCGATGCATGGACGGAGAGATCCGTCCTTTTTCCCAACAAAAAAGAATCCAGCACCGGCAGGGGAAGATGATGGACGGATAATTCCAGCGGCCAAGGAATCGTTGATGTATGTCATAAAATTCTGGTATTTATCACATGACATGCAGGGCAATATTCTCTGTTTTTAATCAAATGTTTTGTGCTGAAAGGGTGATGCAGCACAGGCCAGGATCAGATGAACATTAGTCAAACATATTTCTAGCATCTTATTGGCTGTTCTAGCTTGTCAGCCTGGCCATAGCATTAGTTCCATACCGTCATTTTTGGGAGTCGATCTAACAATCTAATTTAAGTGAATTGAAAATGAAATGGATTGACAAACAATCAATAGGTTTGAGTCTTTAGTCTATTATTATTCTACTACTATTATTATTCTATTAGTCTACTCAATCCGCCTCCGCCTCCGCCTGCTACAAACCTCTCAGCTGACAACTTTGCTTCATTCTTCACTGAAAAAGTAGCTACGATCAGCAAAACATTCTGTGACCCGCCCAGCCATCGAAGCCCATCGAAGCCCATCGAAGCCCAGCCCAGCCATCGAAGCCCATCGAAACCCAGCCCAGCCCAGCCCAGCTCCTCCCCCGGTCAATGGTGTATCTCTCGCCTCATTTACTCCTCTCACTGAGAGCGAGGTATCAAAACTACTCATTGGTAGCCGTCCTACTACCTGTCCACTGGACCCAATTCCTACAAAACTCCTACAAGCCATAGCCCCCACTGTGGTGCCATCAATCACATGTGTGATAAACGCTTCACTTGCCTCTGGGATCTTTCCATCCGCCTTCAAACAGGCAAGGGTTATGCCGCTTCTTAAAAAACCCTCACTCAACCCCGCCCAGGTTGAGAATTACAGACCGGTGTCTCTCCTCCCCTTTCTATCTAAGACTATAGAAAGGGCGGTCTCAAAACAAGTCACCGACTTCCTCACTCAGAACGAGCTGCTCGACAGGAACCAGTCTGGATTCAAAAGCGGCCACTCCACGGAAACAGCTCTGCTGTCTGTAACAGAAGCTCTAAGAACAGCTAGAGCTGCGGGCCAGTCCTCCGTACTGATCCTTCTAGACCTATCAGCTGCCTTCGATACGGTCAACCACAGCATTCTACTATCTATACTCTCAAACATGGGCATCTCGGGCACATCACTATCTTGGTTCCGATCCTACCTCTCTGAGCGCTCCTTCATGGTGTCATGGCAGGGACATACATCCTCGTCCCAAAGCCTCGGTACAGGGGTCCCCCAAGGTTCGGTACTGGGGCCTCTTCTCTTCGCCATGTACACTTCACTGGGCCAGATCATCCGCTCTCATGGCTTCTCGTACCACTGCTATGCAGATGACACGCAGCTGTATCTGTCATTTCAGCCAGACGACCCTACCGTCTCAGCACGAATCTCGGCATGCCTCTCCAACCTATCTGTCTGGATGAAGGATCACCACCTTCAACTTAACCTGTCCAAGACTGAACTCCTTATCCCAGCCCAGCACTCAATCAAACACAACATCAACCTAAACTTTGCCTCTACGACGGTTGCTCCCACCAGGATGGTGAAAAACCTGGGTGTCATGATTGATGAACAGCTATCGTTCAAGGACCATATCGCCTCGATTGCCAGGTCGTGCCGCTTTGCACTCTACAACATACGGAAAATCAGACCGTACCTGAACCAATATGCTACCCAACTCCTGGTACAGGCCATGGTCACATCCTGCCTCGACTACTGCAATGCCCTCCTAGCTGGCCTACCAGCTTGCTCGATAAAACCACTGCAAGTCCAGAACGCGGCGGCGCGTTTGGTCTTTAAGCAACCCAAAAGAGCACACGTCACACCTCTGCTCACTGACCTACACTGGCTACCGGTGGCTGCCCGAATCAAACACAAGTCACTGTCTCTTGCCTACAGAGTGATTTCAGACTGGCCTCGCCCTCCTTAAACACAAGGCGATCTCAGTCGAGATCATTCGCATCTGCAGTTCCCCAATGGTGGAACAAGCTACCAGTTGCTACAAGAGCAGGGGCGTCCCTCTCTGTCTTCAAGAAGCTCTTAAAAACCCTTCTCTTCCGAGAGCACCTGAAACCATGTTGAATAATGAAGCCATGATGTTCACTCTGTTCACTGTTATTGAAGCTATGTTGATCACTCTTATGCTATTGAAGTTGAATCACCCTTGTCTTTAATGTTCTATAGTAACCATGTCAAATCTTATGTTACTGAAACTTGATTGTCTTCCTCAATTGTAAGTCGCTTTGGATAAAAGCGTCTGCTAAATGTAATGTAATGTAATTATTGAGTCTATTATTATTGTAATTTCGTTAAAACAGGTAGGTTGGTTAGAATCTTTCGTTGCAGAGAAAGCTCCGGTTTTGCAATGTTTCTCTGCAGTAAACTATTGACAGCTAGACCAGTATCAATAAAGTTTGAATTTAATAAACATCCCATTCCTACAGTCGTACGCAAAATGGCCCACCTTACGAAGAAGTATTAAAATAACACTAAATTCCATATACCTAGCTATCTGTCTCCATTTAGCATCTTACCCTAACTATCCATGCTGTATACCAGAAAGGATTGCTTATTATGGTGCACCTAGAAACTTTTTCTATTGAAATCCTTGCTGTACCAACAGTGATTGTTGTTTTACTTTCTACTGTTATTTTCTTTCTAATGTATTTATTGTAAGTTGCTGTAGACAAAAGCATCTGCTAATAGCCCTAAATGTTAGTGTGTGACCAACTCTGCTCTCCTCCCTGCCTTATGTCCATGGTCAGTTGGGATAGTGATGTAACATCTAGGTCTCTTGTTTTTGAATATACACACAACTATTCCTCCCCCCCGACACCCTGATTGCAACACGCATCAGCACGTGGATGACTGCGCATTACCTGAAGTTCAACCTTCACAAGACCGAGCTCCTCTTCATGCCGGGGAAAGACTGCCATCACATGGACTTGCAGGTCACTGTCGAGGACATTGACATTGGTGCCTCCTTCCCCAACTGAGAGGAACCTCAGCGTGGTCCTTGACAATCAACTGTGTTGTACTGCCAACATCACTGCAGTGGCCCAATCCTGCAGATTTGCTTTCTACAACAAGCTGCTGTAGGGTTAGGGTTTAGGGTTAGGGTTAGGGTTAGAGTTAAGGTTAGGGTTAGGGATAGGGTTAGGTAATTAGAGTTATCTCGATGACCCCCCCCACCTCGTCCAACGACTGGGTAGTTGAATGGGGGATCAAAGGCAATGCACTCGCCAATATACAGTCATCCGCAGCTCTCTGTTCCCATATTACCAAGAATGAATTGGTTGGATTAAGGGTTAGGGAGGGTTAGGGTTAGGGTTAGGTAGTTAGAGTTATCTCGATGACCCCCCCCACCTCGTCCAACGACTGGGTAGTTGAATGGGGGATCAAAGGCAATGCACTCGCAAATATCCAGTCATCCGCAGCTCTCTGTTCCCATATTACCAAGAATGAATTGGTTGGGTTAAGGGTTAGGGAGGGTTAGGGTTAGGGTTAGGTAGTTAGAGTTATCTCGATGACCCCCCCCCCCCCCCCCCCACCTCGTCCAACGACTGGGTAGTTGAATGGGGGATCAAAGGCAATGCACTCTAAAGGTATGGTTATATTTTATATCTACCATATGACCAATAACTAGGGTTACACTAACCTCGGTGCCTGTCTGCAGACGAAGGACAGAGTCATGAGCTATGAGCAGAGGCATGTAAGCATGGGGGCAGCTCCTCAGGATCGGAATGAGTGTGTTGTTTGTTACATGTGTGGAGTAGATAGTGAGGTCAGATGATGGCGAAAAACAGGCAGGATCGTTGCTGCACGTGTAAAGAATCTTTTAGAGAAATACCTGGAGGCGACAATCTGGCGCTGGAGCCAGACACCACAAGGACGAGGGGGGAAGACGTCAACAGCCAGCCCTTTATGACGTTTTCACTGTTTGTGTATATAACTTCCTGGGCTAGAGATAGCTGGGCTCAGACTTCGTGAACTGACACAGACACACTTTGTTGTTCGGTCAGGGAAACGTAGTCGGACCCAGATATATCTGTAAAACTCTGCACATTATACTGGTGTTAACAATAAAACGGATTATTTCTTAAAGCTAAACAACTTCTTCTATCGCTTCATTAACGAACACGTGTGAGTGACAGTTTCAAGAGAAACTGCTGTTCACTTCAATTGGTGACCCCGACGTGATGAAGACGAAGAAGTGACACAACGGACGAGAGGACTGAGTGACAGCGAAACGTGGCCACATAAAAAAGGTAAGCAGAAGCCTGTTATAACAAAATTCTGCAATTGGGCATTGTCAAAACTGTTTTGAAGTCACTTGGGATACTCGTCCTAGACATAGTTTAAACCAGTATAGTGTGCAATTAGGGGACCTGCCGTGTAAGCGCACGAGCAAGAGACCGCCCGAGGGTTGGAATCCTGTTGGGGAGGAAGAGCCCCACAAAGAGCCAGGGACGCTCCTTTTAGGACGTTGCCAATTAGGGGACCTGCCCGTGAAAACGTACGAGCAAGAGACCGCCCGAGGGTTGGAATCCTGTTGGGGAGGAAGAGCCCCACAAAGAGCCAGGGATGCTCCTTTTAGGACGTAGCCAAATAGGGGACCTGCCGTGTAAACGCACAAGCAAGAGACCGCCCGAGGGTTGGAATCCTTATTGGGGAGGAAGAGCCCCACAAAGCGCCAGCGGTTTAAATTCCGCCCCGTCCTCGCCATAAGTATATCAATTGGCGGAGGAGAAAAGAGGGTCCATACGACCCCAAGGTAGCTGGTTCCTTTCAAGACCAGAAGAGGGAACTCTGAGAGGGTAGCCAGAGTAGCCCAAGGGTATCATTTCCCGTTGACCGTTAGAGTCGGTGCGAAACTCATGATTATGTAAATATTGTATATTGTGTGGGTGGTTCCAGGGGTTAGACTTTTCATGAGATTCTCATAAGTCTCGTCTAAAAGTTTCTGCATGAAGCTCGGGTGAGACCGGACTGATATTATCAGCCTAGAAGCTTGTCTCACTCGGCAATATTTCGTGCAGAGAGCAGACCATGAGTCATTCACACCGACCCTGTATGTGTATCAAAATTTGTGTCGTTAAAGTGTGTACTGGTTAAGATAGTGGGTAAAAAATGGACGGAGAATTCAACAGAGAGTGTGAAGAATATGGGGGGTGTCCTGAGGACACCATAGGAGAGCAATGGAAACAAATCACGCTCCAATTGGTTAGTGGGTGTACACCGAATACACAGGGAAAGATAATGGAGGGTCACGAGGTGACCTGGATGTGGCTCCAGGAGAAGGGACAGATACCTGGAGATGAGAAGCAGGGCAAATTGTTGCCCTATCTGGCGAAGGCCGAGAGGACTGTGTTAAGAGAGTTAGAAAGGCACAAGGCAGAAGAGGGAAAGCAAAATTGGGGAACAAAGAAGAAGTGGAGAGCAGCACTAGAAGAGAAAGAGGAGAGGAGAGCGTCAGTGCGTACAGTAGCATTAGCATGTGTAGCATTAGAAGCTAAAAAAGACAAAAACAACAACGCAGGCGCCGGCGCTCCCGTAGCCATAACAACCCGCGAGAGCGACGGTAAGAGCCAGCTGTCTGACCCTGACCGAGCAGGGAGCAGGGAGAGGGCTGATATGTCACCATTTAAAGTAAAGAATAAAGTTAATAAAAAATAATAAACATCGTTTAATAAAGTAAGAGTAAAAGTAATCAGAAATACATATTGCTTAAAAATAGAGTGTTAGTACACTTATAAATATGTCGTTAACAGCAGCGGACATTTTGGGTAGGGTTTATCTACGTAAAAATGAGATCAATAAGATCTCTGAAAAATGTAAGAAAAGAATATCTAAAAAACAGGCATTAAAATTAGTATTAGTCATGTATCAAAGAGAGAGAGAGGGACAGAGAGCAGAGAGAAAAGGAGGGGGCCTGGCCCTGAGAAGAGGACAGCGAGAAGTACTTAGATAAGGAGATCTAAAAAAAAAAAAAAAAAAAAAGAGAGAGAGAGGGGCAATAAAGAGTTATGCACTTTCCAAAACACAAGGTTGCCTTACAAAACAAAGTGGTAAAGGGACAACCAGATCAGTATGTCCAGGGGGATAACAGACACAGAGGGGTTAGAATAAAAGCGTAATAAAGAAAGCGCTGTGATCATTAGAACATTTAAGGATGTGTTGGGACATAGAAAGTGCACATGTAGAGATCAATTATGTATTAGTGTCTGTGATTTGTTTCTGTGTTTCCAGTTGATTTGGTTTCTCTGTGTATTTGTTTTATAAAAGGGTGTATAAAAGGGTTTTAGTGTTTTGTGGGACAATTAGCAGACCAACAGCTCAGTTAAGTTGGGCACTATTCATTTAAATCAGAAGTTATCTCCTCTACCGCTCGTCCACAGAAGTCCAGGGGTCAACCAGCGCTGGGGACTCGGTCAAGAGTAGGGATGGGAATCGAAAACCGGTTCTTGTTGAGAACCGGTTCCCAGTGTTTCAATTCCTTGGAATCGTTTGCCAATTTTGCAAATGATTCCCTTATCGATTCCAGTGGACACGAATGACGTCACCACGCACGTTGCGTAGCGACTCCAGTGCAGCCAGCAGTCAACAGTAAACATGGCGCCCAAGCGGTCCAAACGCTCCAAAGTTTGGTTACACTTCACAAGAAAAGACGACAACAGGGCAACTTGCAATACTTGCAACGTGGATATTTCCTCAAAGGGAGGAAATACTTCCAACATGCAAAAACATTTGCGCACACAGCATGCAATAACGATTTCTGAATGTCGCGTTTTCGATGCGCTCTGGACGAACGTCACTGAATCCTTTTTTTCCAAATGAGAATCGATAAGAGAATCGATAAAGAACCAAATCGTTAAGCGGAATCGAAAATGGAATCGGAATCGGAAAAATCGTATCGATTCCCATCCCTAGTCAAGAGTTCAGGGAAATCCCCCCTCACCAAACTGAGGTATAGCGGGACCCGCCCCAACGGGCGCTGCGGGAGTGCGGTAGTTATTATAATATTAAACAAACTGATACGCAATGTTGCGTATGTAGCAATAAAATAAGTCCATCATTTGGTTGCTTAGAATACCTCCATAGTGTGGTGTTGAAATAGTTAAAAGAAAGTTTGTTCTGGGTTGCCAGAGTCTACCGGGAGGTGTGGCCCCAAGGGGGGCAGAGTGGACTGTGTGGTATAAGTCCCGCCTCTGTTGTCATGGCGAGCCATATCTTGCTTTCCATGTGTTTTGTTGAAATAGATTGCAGGTTGTTTAGTCTTTGTTTTAGTGGTTTGTGTTTTATTTGTTTAATTGACAAATTCTTTGGGTCAGATAAATGTTCTCTGGACATTTGCAATGACATGCTGGTTAAATGGTTAAAGTGATAATTAAAAAGTACTTAAGCAATCTGTTGGGAAGGGATCTAATGCACAAGCTAGATTGTTTATTGACATTGGGAAGAATTGGGTTTACCTTGCAAACGCCAACACCTAATGCTGTTATGCTATGTTGAATATTTTTATTTGTTAGCTCCGTCCACCACCGCGTCATAATTACAGCATCAACACCGCGTGGTGTCTCCATTACGCATACACAGGACTGCATGGATAGCTGTCATAGATATCTGTCTCTACACCTCCACAGCCACCTATCCTATGGGCTGAACATAAGAATCAGAAGGGATTTATCCCCATACACGGCATCCTGCAACAGGCCAGTAGGGAAGGCTGGTTAGCCTATGACGGGTAAGATCCCACCTTGAAACCTCGGGACAACCTAAGGCAGGCACAGTCACGATTACTTGGCCAAGTCACACTGACTCACTTGATCATAGAGTGACGAGAAGATGAAACCATCCGAGGAGAAACCATTTGGGTTGAAAGGGGGAGGATAGGATAGATTCCAGACATGTCGGCTTAAGCAGTGAATATGTGGCAATAACTAGGACAGGTCATTTGTGTGAACTCTTAAGAGAAGGTATAAGGATTTGCGTTTTGTTTTTCGGTATAGTGCATGATTTGGTAAAATAGGTAACAGCATGGTTTAAAAGCGGTTGATGGTAAACCCATATAGTATCAAAATTTAGGTTTAGGATTTACTGGTTGCAATTTCCCTTTCTACTAGATTGGCTGTAGTTGAGGTTAAAGGGCATAGCACCTTAAAGGCAGAAGGTCATTATTTAGTTAACTTAGTCTTAAACAAGGTATTGGAAAATCATAATCAGACAGTGATAGTGCATGGCATGGTGCTCATGGACATTTTGTTGCACCTACCTGGTTGTTACAAGGCTCATTAAAGGTGCGCATGGTTTTGACCATGGCGCAAGGGGGGTGGTAATGAAGGGAATCAGTAAACAAGGTTTAAAATCAGAAAACAAGGTTTAAAATCAGAAAACAAGGTTTAAAATCAGAAAACAAGGTTTAAAATCAGAAAACAAGATTGTTGGTCACCATACTTGCAAACAATGATTGATAATTAGCTCTATGATTGTGAAGCATGTGCAGAAAACAACGGAAAAAAAACAATCCTACTTGGCAATAAACTTGATTCAAATTCGAAATTCAGGTCTTAGACTATGTTGATATGATCAAAAGTGTATATGGTAAAAGGTACATGCTAGTAGTCAATGACAGATTCAGCAATTGGAGAGAAACAGCCCCAATAAAAGATCAAAGTGTGACTATTGTAATCAAGTTTTATCTAGAAAAAACCATGCCAAGGTGTAAAATTCAATTAGAAAATAGATCAGACAATAGATCAGCTTTCATTCGGAAAACTGTGAAAAGTGTGGTGCAGCAGTCACACATCAAACAGTGATTAGGTTATGTCTACCATCCTCAGTCTCAAGGCAAGGTCGAAAGGAGTAATCAGACACTGAAGGGAAAGATTGGTGAAATATGTGCACACAGTAAACTAAGCTAGAAGCCCTTCCACTAGCTTTAATGTCAACAAGGAGTTCAGTGAACTCAAGCCATACTACGATCAACTAACGGCACTGGTTGCAGCCTTTTCCAAACAGGTGGCAGTAATCCAAGGAGGTGCAGAGCAGGCACCGGCCCGAAAGACACTGAGTGGGTGTTGTTGAAGGTCATCAAGAGGAAATGGTCAGAGCAAAGGTGACACTTGGTATCATTGGTCACTATGTGGAGCATCTGACCCACCGGCAAGGACCCGGGGAGACGTAAAAGGGAGTGTAAGAGAGCAGCCTTAGACTGACAGGAAGAAGAGTGATACATTTTTACTTTATTAGCTTTGCTAACACACGAGTGTAGAGTCAGAGGCTATTCAGCGTATTTACATTTACATTTTTCGTATATAATCATTTTATCTTGGTAGTATTATAATGATAAATAATGATGTGCCGCCCAGAAAACAAGATGGGGTGGCTTGGTGTAGTTGTATGTTTTGCTTTGATTGTTATAGCCCCTACAGTTGTGTGGAAACAATTCCATGACAGAGGATCTGCCACGACCAGAGCTAGAGAAACACCCACCAAGGGGGGTGGAGCCAGGTGACCAGTTGTACCTGAGGTGTGAAGGACCATACAAGGTCACCAATGCGACACCAACCATCACCGAGGTGGAAGGGAGTTCCACCTGGTACCACCTCAACCACTGCACCAAAGCCGCTCAACCCAAGACGAGGGAGGACCACAAGGAGGAGCTGGGTGCAGGTGTAGCCAGGTGTAGACCAACCATCCCAGGCACAGACCCAGCCCAGCCAGGAGCAGCAGCCTCATGACAAGCGGAGGCTGCGACAACAACCATCCAGATGGCAGGTGGACCCACCAGGGTCTAACCTGGTCTTGAGGAGGCTCACATGTGACCGTGCTTGTAACCTCTCCATGTGAGCATGACCCAGAATCTACGGCTTTGGAGGAGTGCAGGGCCTGAAGATGGCGATGACGAACAGAAACAACAATGAATGCCCAAAACCCCCCACATGCTTGCAGCCCACCAATACATGAAGATCATTTCAATCATTCGAGATACATCCTCGCCCGGAAGGAGTTTTTAAGTTTAAATTGGTTGATTTATATTGTGTGATTTTTTGTTTGATTTAATATTGCGTGAATTTTAATTTGATATGCATGAATTGAAGGGTTCAACACTGAGAAAGTATTTCGCATTTGGTAATCTTTTTATCCTAACATACTTAACAGGTTGAGTCTCATATGATTCTCCAGGGAGAGGGGAACATTATACTAAATTGGTCGTTTATTGGGACTTTGGAAGTCCCAAAGGGGGGATATTTGGGAGAAGTTTACATTAAATTTACCCTTACATTTAATGCTAAAACATAATTATGGTCTTGCCATTATGCTATACATCTAATAAGTGTGGAGAAATACAGAGAACCACAAATTTAATATTTTTAAGGAGTAGCAGAATTTCCAAAATTTTATATTTTATGGTTCTGAGCCCAAGAGAAGGAGTACAATTTTTCCACATTTTCATATGTGGTCTCAGTTTAGATGAGACCAAGAGAAGGATTAAAGGTATGGTTATATTTTATATCTACCATATGACCAATAACTAGGGTTACACTAACCTCGGTGCCTGTCTGCAGACGAAGGACAGAGTCATGAGCTATGAGCAGAGGCATGTAAGCATGGGGGCAGCTCCTCAGGATCGGAATGAGTGTGTTGTTTGTTACATGTGTGGAGTAGATAGTGAGGTCAGATGATGGCGAAAAACAGGCAGGATCGTTGCTGCACGTGTAAAGAATCTTTTAGAGAAATACCTGGAGGCGAGAATCTGGCGCTGGAGCCAGACACCACAAGGACGAGGGGGGAAGACGTCAACAGCCAGCCCTTTATGACGTTTTCACTGTTTGTGTATATAACTTCCTGGGCTAGAGATAGCTGGGCTCAGACTTCGTGAACTGACACAGACACACTTTGTTGTTCGGTCAGGGAAACGTAGTCGGACCCAGATATATCTGTAAAACTCTGCACATTATACTGGTGTTAACAATAAAACGGATTATTTCTTAAAGCTAAACAACTTCTTCTATCGCTTCATTAACGAACACGCGTGAGTGACAGTTTCAAGAGAAACTGCTGTTCACTTCAACTCGCCAATACCCAGTCATCCGCAGCTCTCTGTTCCCATATTACCAAGAATGAATTGGTTGGGTTAAGGGTTAGGGTTAGGGTTAGGTAGTTAGAGTTATCTCGATGACCCCCCCCCACCTCGTCCAATGACTGGGTAGTTGAATGGGGGATCAAAGGCAATGCACTCGCCAATATCCAGTCATCCGCAGCTCTCTGTTCCCATATTACCAAGAATTAATTGGTTGGGTTAAGGGTTAGGGAGGGTTAGGGTTAGGGTTAGGGTTAGGTAGTTAGAGTTATCTCGATGACCCCCCCCCCCACCTCGTCCAATGGGGGATCAAAGGCAATGCACTCGCCAATATCCAGTCATCCGCAGCTCTCTGTTCCCATATTACCAAGAATGAATTGGTTGGGTTAAGGGTTAGGGTTAGGTAGTTAGAGTTATCTCGGTGACCCCCCCCCACCTCGTCCAACGACTGGGTAGTTGAATGGGGGATCAAAGGCAATGCACTCGCAAATATCCAGTCATCCGCAGCTCTCTGTTCCCATATTACCAAGAATTAATTGGTTGGGTTAAGGGTTAGGGAGGGTTAGGGTTAGGGTTAGGTAGTTAGAGTTATCTCGATGACCCCCCCCCCACCTCGTCCAACGACTGGGTAGTTGAATGGGGGATCAAAGGCAATGCACTCGCCAATATCCAGTCATCCACAGCTCTCTGTTCCCATATTACCAAGAATGAATTGGTTGGGTTAAGGGTTAGGGTTAGGGTTAGGTAGTTAGAGTTATCTTGATGACCCCCCCCCCCCCCCCCCCCCCACCTCGTCCAACGACTGGGTAGTTGAATGGGGGATCAAAGGCAATGCACTCGCTAATATCCAGTCATCCGCAGCTCTCTGTTCCCATATTACCAAGAATGAATTGGTTGGGTTAAGGGTAAGGGAGGGTTAGGGTTAGGGTTAGCTGCTGGTCCAAGCGCTCGTCATCTCCTGTCTCAGCTACTGCAACTCGCTCCTGGCTGGACTTCCTCTCTCTGCAGTCAAACCTCTGCAGCATATCCAGAATGTCGCAGCACGCCTTGTGTTCAACCTGCCAAAGTTCTCCCATGTGACCCCTCTCTGCCATGACCTCCACTTGCTGTAGCAGCTCACATCAGATTGAAGACAATGGTGCTGGCCTACAAGGCTGTCAACGGAAATCACTGAGAGGTCGCAAATGTCGCTCAGCCAGGTCACAACTGTATGGTTGTAGCCTACATCCTGGCAATTAACAGTACTTAGTATCTTATCCTAGCTATCCATGCTGTATACCAGAAACGATAGCTAAACGTAGCAATTATGGTGCACCTAGAATCTTGTTCTATTGAAATCCTTGCTGTACCAACAGTGATATATTGTTGCTTTACTTTGTACTGACAAACTGACTTATTGTAAGTAGCTTTGGACAAAAGTGCCCTAAATGTAAATGTAAATATGTGTGTGTGTGTGTGTGTGTGTGTGTGTGTGTGTGTGTGTGTGTGTGTGTGTGTGTGTGTGTGTGTTTGTGTGTGCGTTCAACCTGCAATGAACTGGTGACCAAATCTGGTCTCCTCCCTGCCTTATGTCCATAGTCACACAGACACACAGACACACTCTGGTGATGAAAATGACATTTATTACTGTGCCTTTGTGTCCTCAAGATACTGTGATGACGGTATGACATATTGATTGTATGATGTGTTGATAATTTGTCTACTGTTTGTTGGCTACGGCCCATGTATTCTTTGAGACACACCAAGGTGAATGCCGTCCACTTTAGGGATGCGACAGGTTTTCCTCCTGTTTAGTGAGGGGTTTTCCCGAACTAAGTCGGTTGGTGATGTTGATGTTGACCCACGGTAACCAATCCGTGGGTTTTTTTCTTTTCGCTTGAATTTATACTCACCATTTTTAGACCTTATATGATACATTGCACTAGTAATTTGTAGTATGGTCATCAGTGATGACCAAGGGGGGACTGTGACGAATAAATAACAGCATATGTATCAACAGACTGTAATATCCTCACATAGCCACAAGGGAACAGGAACAAATATATAAGCTGTATTAACTGCACCTGGCCACCAGATGGCAGCACACATAATACACTGGGGGCGGGCGCTCAACACTAGCCAATCAGAGCATATTATGCGTTATAGAGGCCACGCCTGCCCAGGTACTACCAAACCACACATCCGGGGGAAGGGCAGAAACCCTAAGCCACGTATCTGGAGAGATATCCGGCTAAGGGTCGCTCCACGCATGACCTATACAATACCTCTCCATTTGCTTCATAGATAATAGACCTAAAGCTAAACAAATAAAGTGAGTTAAAAGCGATCCTGTGTCGGGGGCCTTCTTCCTCAAAGAACAGCACAACAACACAGACACAAACACACGCATGCACACACACACACACATATGCACGCACGCACACACATACACATGGCTAGACCTTGTGTGATGTCAGAGCCACTAGGAGAACAGTGACCCAGATACTAGTGGAGCCATGGTCTGGCAGCTATGTTTCATGTCCAGTAAGTAGCTCCTATTTGCACTTCATTCTTGGAAGATTGTCTGGGTGTGTGTATGTGTGTCTATAGGCCCTTATGCCTTAGGCCTATGTCTCCTTTAGTCCTCTCTTAATTTAGAGGCTGACCATTCCCGCCTTGCACTGTATTAGATTAGATTCCTTAGATGCATGGATTTATCTGTTTATCAGTCTCGGTCCTTCTTTTCTCTCTTTCTCCCATGCTCCACTGTTTTTCTGTGTGTGTGTGTGTGTGTGTGTGTGTGTGTGTGTTTCTCTCTCTGGACCATACCCTTCCTGACAGAACCCCGAGACATTCCACATGCAGCTTAGCGGCCAGATGCCAGTGACATCACAAGCATGTGCAGTGAGACAGTGTTGTCTAGTGGTCTTGCCTTGAGAATTGTAAAGAAACAAACAGCTTTTAACCATGTGTGAGTGCAATGGGGGGGGGGGGGGGGGGGGTTCTGGGTTTAGATGAATTTGAATGATGGACAAAGTTACATCACAATCCATATGGGAATCATTTACCAGAAATAATTTGGATGATGTGTTTGCCTCAAAACATGTTGGGTCATGTTTCATGCTTTCCCACACAGTCTGGCCCCCGAACCGACCTGGCACCCTGACTCCCCGCATCCCTGTGTGTAACACAGACCGTCCTTAAAAGGCAGAGTGAATTAAACGGATAGAGAGAGTGGGAGGGGGAGAGAGAGAGAGAGAGAGAGAGAGAGAGAGAGAGAGAGAGAGACAGAGACAGAGAGAGACAGAGAGAGAGAGAGAGAGAGGGGGGGGGGGGGGATAGATGCAGTAGTGGAGATATAGAGGTGGAGTTTGAAAGAGACACGAAGAATGTATATATATACAAAAAGAGTCGCAATCACATCAAACCAAGCCATGGTTCAACTCCCCTCGCTCGCTCTGCAATGCTCCAGTAATAAAAGATAGATTAGGTAGGTGGCAACATACCCACCCCACCCCACCCACTCTACCATCTCTTAAGGATCTCAGGATGTTCACGATCATGGGGGAGATTGCCGTCCTGCCGTCCGGGCAGGAGGAGAGACCTCCTCTGCTGGACGGCCACCACCACCGCCCTCCGGTCCTCCTGTACTGCCTGAACGGTGGCCACCACCTCCGGATCCTTCCGGATGGGACTGTGGGAGGGGGGAGGCTGGAACACGACATCTACGGTGAGGAGGAAGGGGCAGTGTGTGTGTGTGTGTGTGTGGGGGGGGGGGGGGGGGCAATATGATGATATGGGATATTTGCTGTAACTGTTTGCACTACTACCACTCATACAAACGCCTAGAATGATTTTTCTTACATTTTATTATTACATCATAACTGATGCCCAACCTGAATAGGCTTACAAGGCACTTATTCATAAACATAAACAAACAAACTACAACTACAAAAGTGTTTGGTAGAATGACTAAATGTAGGCCTAAATGTAAATCGTAAAAATAGTTTTAATCTGACAAACTATATGGACAGGTGTTTTCTTTGTACTTCTCGTATTCACAAGGTTTGTTAGTTTGTTAATAGTTTACAGTATATTAAACATATCCTGGAAAAGTTGCAAGTATTTCACCATGTGCAGTGCAACAAGAGGTTATACATTAACTAAAGGTAAACAGCAAACCCCAGAGGCAATGTTGCTTGCTGGCTTTTTATTTCATTGAAACTTTATTTTTGATGGTTTTGTAATTATGACATTATTGTCATTATTAAGAAGTGGTTGTTGCATTGACATAAGTAATGTGTTTTGTCTGCTAACTACAATACTGTAGCCATCATTCATAGACTGTGTGTGTGTGTGTGTGTGTGTGTCTATATCTGTGTCTGTCTGTCTGTCTGTCTGTCTGTCTGTCTGTCTGTCTGTCTGTCTGTCTGTCTGTCTGTCAGACACCCTAAGGCTGAAGGCAGTGAGCCCAGGTGTGGTGGTGATCAGAGGGGAAGCGACGGGGCGCTACCTGGCCATGGACCAAGATGGACACCTGTATGGCTCGGTGAGTGGCCCATCATTATGGATCCCACCACAGTTCCTGGTAAGACCCGCCCACACTGCCCAGAATTGTGCTGTGACTGGCTGACGACGCCATATTAGGTTAGAGATAGTTAGCTTGAGGTGTTAGGTTAGAGATGGTAAAGTTTAGGTATTAGGTTAGAGATTATTAAGTTTAGGTATTATCTTACAGATGGTGAAACCTGCACTGTGTACGTTTTCACATTAGCAACCTCTAGTGGCTTGAGTTGTAAATATAGCTGATGTCTGAAAATGAGAATAAAACGATTTATAGAAAGAAATTCCCTGGATGGATTGACTCGTGGATGGAAGTTTTATTCTTGAGAAACTTTGTAGTTCAGATATTTTTTTATTAAGTATATACCTGTAGTAGAAAAGCTACATAGTGCAGGTTTATGTTTAGGGTTAGGTTAGAGATGGTTATGTTTAGTAAGCAGTGTTGCCAACCAATCACTGTGCCAAATTCTGGGCAGCATGGGTGGGTTCTTACCAGGAACTGAGGTGTGCGGCACCTCACTTTGTTTTTTGCACACACTTTGCGTTTTCTTTTTGCACTATAGTTACTAGTGACATGTGTTCAAACAACCTGTCATGTTTTTTGCTTTGATTGAATAAAGCACAATTACTTTTAGAAGAGTTTGAAGTGAATATTAACAGCATGTTTTTGATGAGGTCCTCTGTCTAAAGAGCTACTTCTACACGATGATGTGATCTAGAAATGGAAAACTGCTGTCTATCCTATGAGTAAACCATTGTTAAATATTTTTTCAGTAAGCTATAAATCATCATGATTAGTAATCTGCCATCGTCATCAGGAGTCATATAACTCAAAACATCCCAGATGTGTCATGTAATTTGTCCTTGTCGTGTGTGTCGCTCTCTTCCCCTCCCCTCTCTCTCTCTCTCTCTCTCTCTCTCTCTCTCTCTCTCGCTCTCTCTCTCTCTCTTTGTCCAGCAGCAGGTGGTGAATGACGAGTGCTACTTCCTGGAGACGTACGAGGAGAACCACTACAACACGTACGTCTCCCAGGGGCATCCCGGCTGGTACGTCGGCCTGAAGAGAAGCGGGGAGCCCAAAGTGGGGCCCAAAACCCAGCAGCACCAGAAGGCTGTCTACTTCCTTCCCCGACCCGTAAACAACCTGTAGAACCAGGCCTCCCAAACAGGAAGAGGAAAGCCCAGAGAGAGAGAGAGAGAGAGAGAGAGCTGGCTCCAGTGTTTTGTTTTGTTTTTGGATGTTCATCATGAAGTCATGAAGACCTGGAATTCAATCTTGAAATGTGTTTTTAGCCTCCTCTGATTTGGTGATATAATGTATAACAATTACATAACGCCAATGCTAAATATTCAATATTCAAATGAGGGTTCAAATAAGTATCAATGATTTTAAAAAATCATACTTGTAGCCCTTGTAAAAAGTAATGTATATAAATGTCAGAAATAAAGTATAATATAAACTACAATGTTTCTGCAATGATTAATTATCAGATAGATAGCTTGACAGATAGACAGACAGACAGACAGACAGATAGATAGATGAATTATAAATCACTACCACACGATGGCAGTAGTGTGGTAAACATGGCAGCGCACATGTTAGTAAATGAATAAATAGCCCAGAATATGCCTGCTATAACGTAACGTACTATTCGGATTAGCTTTGAAAAACCTGGTTCCACAAACAACTAAATCAAATCTCCATCAAATCAAATGGTAGCCTAATTGACATTCAAAATGAATTCGTGTAAAACAGCATATTGTTTATTTAAGAGGGCAACCCTATTGGTATTGAAACTGTGAACAAATATTACCCTCTGTCCTTCCGTCAAGCCTTATGTGTTTGATTTGCAACCCCAACCACATTCTTCCACTAAGATTGTGTAATAGCTGAAACAGTATGTGGCTTAAAATGTTCTCAAACACTCATTGCTCACTTACATCGCCAGGAGAAAAAAACACACCGGAATGTAATTTACTCACACACATACTTTATCTTTATCAGACTCTCTATCTTTTTTTTTTAAAAAACACACACACACACACACACACACACACACTAAATGCACAGGAAGTTACTGAAATGCTCAATATCACTCTCTGGCCTCTACTGACCTCTAGTGTCAAATCTAAGGAACTCCATGATACTAATGTGTAGACATACAATATACATTATATTGTCGATTCACACCAAGAATAAATATATAGAATTACCAAATGTATCCTTGAGAAATGCTTTGATTGTAAACTAGATGATCGTCTGCTTTTTAACTGTACACAATTTACTGTGAGTTGGGGATTCAATAGCGCCAATTCATAACAGAAGTTATCTCAGGACACTTTTCAAATAGAGCAGGTCTAGACCGAACTCCATAACATTTACAAAGACCCAACAGTACCACCATGATCAAGCACTTGGCTAGGGTTGGGGTTGGGATGTCGCACACACACACACACACACACACACACACACACACACACACGCATGCATTGGTCATATTAGTCAGCTGACTAAACAGGAAGTGCTGACACGCTCTACTTATATGCTGCTGCTCTCTATGGCAAGTGTGTGTGTGTGTGTGTGTGTGTGTGTGTGTGTGTGTGTGTGTGTGTGTGTGTGTGTGTGTGTGTGTGTGTGGGGGGGGGGGGGTCGTGGGATAGAGGGACAGGGATACGGGAAGGGGTGGGGCAGGGGAGAGGACACTGAAACATGCAGAGCTGCATGGGATGGAATGACAGTTGGTACATGCGAGACAAACTGCTGGCTATGCACACACCCACACTTCCAGTATGCAGAAGGGAAGGGGCAGCATATAGAAGTGGACTCTATGGGCCATTAAAAGCTGCTTTGGACTAATGTGACCAGTGGTGGAAAAGATGTATTAAACGCATGGTCAAATTAAATCAGAAGTTTCCTCGATTTAATTTATACTTTCTTGCAGTTTAGTTCAAAAACGTGTGTGTGTGCGTTTACATGTGCATGTCTTTGTACATGTCTGTGACATGTGTGTGTGAGCAAGTTTGTACGTATGAATGTGCATGTGTGCGTGCGTGTGTGTGTGTGTGAGTGTATACATGTGTCAGTGCTCTGCAGTGGAAATCAGCAGGTCTGGACTGCACCGTGGCCCAGGATCCTCCAGAACATTCCCATGGAGGACCAGCTTCCCTCCCAGGATCCTCCAGAACATTCCCATGGAGGACCA
>JAOPHQ010004618.1:0-100399 GCA_030340625.1 Merluccius polli | reverse complement strand
GCTTGTGATTGAGCAGGGAGCTGGCGTGCTTGTAGGCGCAGCTGCACAGGTCGCAGGCGTAGGGCCTCTCGTCTGACTCCAGCTCGGCTGCCGCAATGTCTGCCGCCGTGATGCCCGTGGACGCCACCGCCGCCCGTGAGTCCAGGGTAATGCTGGAGGTGGAGAGCGAGGCCGAGGACGAGGGCAGCTGGTCGCACCAACTGATGGTCGAACTCGGCTGTCACGAGAGAGAAGAGAACGGAGGTTTGATATATATATTTATTTATTTTTGCATAAAATAATAGCAACGGACGTGTGAATGTGCCCTGTCAAATAACATTATTATTATTGTTATTATTATTTATGATATTGGTGTGAAAACAATGGAATCATTTTGATTTTTAAAAGACTGCTTGCTGACTTATTATTGGTGAATATAGGACAGCATGCATTACAACGATGCTGATGGAGCAACCGTTTATATGAACAAATATACTGTAGAATACATACATTATGTGGCGGTAATAACAGACCAAGTCTTTAGGTCACCAAAAATGACCCAAAATTGTGAAACAATGAAGAAACCTTTAATAAGAGGTCTTTCCACACACACACACACACCTCTTGAAAACATACACAAAAACGTTCAGCACACACAAAGAACTGAAAGAAATGAAAATGGGCCATGCATGTAGCACATGTATTTCACTTCAGATCTGTATTAAATGATTGTGCTGCTGCTGCGTGAGTGGCATTTCCCATCTCCCCTGGCAGCAGCAGCAGCAGCAGCAGCGCGGCCAGGGGCGTCACAAAGGGGTCTTTCAGCGCCCATACGGGGCGTGTTCCGCTCCCGCTTCCGGTGGAACAACTCGTCATGTTTACTTTTCGCCAGTCGATAAATAAAATTATGCGGGGCCACTCGGTCCGCCGCATTTCATGTATTTAACGGCAAAAAACGTAGTATTAAAGTGGATGTAAAATGTGTGTGTGTCCCCCCCCCACCCTACATACTTGTATTCACACGCGAGCTAAAGGAAACTTCATGTGAGCCTTGTTGTGAAAACGCTGCCTTTGGTGAGCCTGGCAACGACCCGGCTAACGTCCAGCTCGGCTAGCAGATGCTCGTACGCTTCAAGCGGTCTCGAATAATATCCTCCGAAAATGTACCTCCGTTGGGACCGTATTTTAATAGCCGACGGTCCTGATACAAGTAGTCATTCAACAACTGTTAAAGTAAACGCGTAGTAAACGTGTAAGTGGTCCAGAATGGGCTAGCTGCTAGCTAGGCCTCGAGTCGCGTAGCATGACAACTAGCAGCGATGTTAGCATGTTGCTAACTTTTTTCTTTTTTTTTAAAATCGCAAACCTTTTGTAAACACAGAGTAACCGGTGTTGCCACACTGCGTCGGAAAACACGAATGGCAGTTTCAGACGACGAATACCAATAACCCGCATGCGTGTATTGGTCAGATACAGATAAACAGTCGTGAAAAATAGCTCTTTAGTGGCTTAGCTCGCTAGCTAATAGTAGCAGAATCAGGCTTTCTTACTCCGGAGTCATTGGGATCCTTTTTCCAGAACAATTGAGAGCAGTGTCCAAAAGACTCTGCCGATGTCACATAATTTACTCCGTTTCTGTCCTGAAAGTCTCCATGTGTACCCCCTGCATTTGTCCTGGCGTACATGCTTGGCTTTACGGTTTGTTTTACTTTTTTTGACTGTAAAGAAATAGGGCCGCTTTGTGGGGACCTTCTTCCGAAAAGAAAATATTTCTTCTTTGTAATGATTGTTTTGGCGGCGGCGCTCTCCATGGGCTGGGCGCATTACCGCCGCCTACTGGCCTGGAATGGGACACATACACAGATTTAGTTTACATCACAAAGAAATACATTTTTATTGGTTTGTAGGTTTAATTGTATTTAATTTTAAATGAAGGTAATTGCTTAAGATAAGTTCACACCAATTATCAATTAAAATCCAATACAATTGTTTCACGGTATGCACGAAATAACACCTTAGTTCACTAGGTTTACCAATGCATTACATTATTTAACTAGCTGTGCCACCCATACTACTTTGAGAGCGAGAGAGCGAGAGAGATTGTGTTTTTTCCCCACAACAAAATCTGGCAGGGAAATTATATTCAGGTTCTTTGCTTTCTTCTTTAGTCAAAGGCTGCAGTTTGCCAAAATAGAAAAACTGACCAGCTTAGATATGCAATGTGTTAAAAGGGTCATTAAGTATATTGAGGCCTACATGCTAGTTCTCCTCAATGAGTGGGAGTGTTAAGTGGCTTTCATAAGTATTTCATGCACTCTAGTGGACAGAAATCAATTGGCACATTTTTAACTGCCGTTTTCTGGTCCCTTGTTGCAAATAGATTTTCTAGATCATATTTTGTACATATGAACAAAAATGGGAGGCTATTATGGAAGGGCAATTTATCTGGAGGAAAAAAATACAAAATACAACTTTTTATAAAAATGCTTTATTTTGTAACATCGCACACATATTCTACACATGTTTATTTGTTCACTCTGTTATACAACTTTTTTCTCCTCTTCATTCTAGCTCAGATTGATATTGGTTGACAGATTGTTTGATGTGATTTATTAACTTCATCTTACTGGGGCAGAAAAAAAACTACATTGGAACATTACACACAATCCTCTATTATATTTCTGGGAGCTTATTTACCCAATTGCTAGGACACAGTGTCCGGCCTTCTTTAGTCCCTGTAAACCACAGTTGACACTCAGAGGACACACATATGCATTCTGAATCAGAACGAGCATGCATCATTTACTTTTGACTTTAAAAATCCTCAATAATTATCTCAGTGCTTCCATTTGTTTTAATGTTTCATTTCTGAATCACACTTGTTTGCTTGCCAATATTGTATTTTAACCCCAATGCAACCTAATGGTGAGGCCATCTTGCAATCCAACAGTGATGGTTTAACATGGGAGTCCCTGTCAAATTGAAATGTTTTTAAGCAAGGCACTGAATAATAGCCTGACGTGTGTGAAACCAGGATATCCAGTCTACCCCTTTGTTTCAAAACAAATGAACTCACTGGATGATAATGATTTGTATTTAGTATCAATTCAATATCGTTCTACTAATGGATATATTCACACACTTCTTCTGTCAGCCTAGTTTGTTCTGCTGTACACGACAAGCACAGATTCAATAAGATAACTGTCGCAAAGTTAATCTCTTTGGCACTCTGATGGAACCCTGCTTCTATGTTCTCTTTCTCTCTTCCCTCCCTCCCTGGTTCCCTCTCTTCCTGCCTTCTCTGGTTCCCTCGCTTCCCTCCCTCCCTGGTTCCCTCGCTTCCCTCCCTCCCTGGTTCCCCTCTTCCCGCCCTCCCTGGTTCCCCCTCTTCCCGCCTTCCCTGGTTCCCTGGTTCCCTCCCTCCCTCCCTGGTTCCCTCGCTTCCCTCCCTCCCTCCCTGGTTCTCCTCGCTTCCCTCCCTCCCTGGTTCCCCTCGCTTCCCTCCCTCCCTGGTTCCCCTCGCTTCCCTCCCTCCCTGGTCCCCTCTCTCTGCTACATTAGGAAGCAAAACCAGCATGCCCCCCTTGTGGTTGGGTTCATGGTTCATAAAAAAAAAGGCCTCAGGAATTAATTCAACAGAATTGTTTGATGGGAAGTAAGTCAATAACAATAATTTCTTTTTATTGATATATATCTTTTTCTGTTCTCCTTCATTTAACTGTAAACACTTATGTGGTGCTTAAAGTTGAACCTTTGTATTTGTCAATCATAGAATGAAGGATGTTAGTCAGGAGTGAGTAGAACCAGCAGGGGGCACTATTGGTCTCTGTCTCTCCCTCCTGCTCCTTCTGGGGTCTTCCTTTATGAAATGTTGCATCTCTTAACAACACAGCCATTCCCGCTTCTAGACCTAGTCCAAGCATGTACATTAGCATACAAAAAATAAAAACAAGACACATCTTTCCATACACTATACACAACGCGGTAAAGACACCAGTATAAAAGTGTTTTTTGTTCTGTTTTTTTCCAAAGCGCATTGTATTAAATGAGTCTGGACAGATAGACACTTGATGCTTGTGCTGTTAGTTTGAGTGCATATTAGTGGGTCTGCTTAATGAACGGATTTATATATATATTTTTAAATCTGGGATCCTTTTCTTGTCCCTTTCCTATATGGATTGAGTGCAGGGTGTGTTGGCTATGAGCGAAGCCGGACGAGCCGGACGGATCGGCAGATTCAAACAGTTCTGCATGGCGCTTTTTAACATCTACGGTGTCCTCCCTACTAGAGTTCCTGTTTTGCTTCTATATGTAAAAGGTGGAAATATTTAGAGAATCACATGGTACACTGCCATGCAACAACCACAAGTGGACACACCCCGGGACCCGTTTAAAAAAACGCAAAGGACACCTCTGGACCATTGGAGGCAATGCAACACGGGCAATTTGAGAAGCAACAACATGAGAGACATGTATAATCCTACCTGATGTGGCAGGACAGCCTACTGGTTCGGGTGTTCGAATCTCAGACAAAAGGTTTTGGGTACAATCCCAAAAATGGCCATTATGTATCCTAATCAAACTCTAGAATTAAAGCCAACAGTCAAATACATAGTTAAGTTGTCGAATACAACCTGTGTCCACCCTAAAGGTATGATAGGGCAACAGAAAAAAACGATGAAACAGATGGTATTTAGTATCTGCCTGCTCGTAAATTATTGTTGAAGTCTTACATTTGGCAGCAGGCGGCCTTCTCTAACCTCTAAGAGTGAGATGGGATCTGCAAAAATCATTACCCAATGTTGTTCCCATCCGTTGCTTCACAAAAGTCACCCATCTAACATTCCCCCCCCCCCCCCCCCCCCCCCAAGTATGCACTTGCATACATTTGTACGCACACGCACACACACACACACACACACACACTCACACACGATAAAACATGTTTACAAAGTAATATCTTTCATTTACACGTACAATGAACACTTATAATAACACATCCCTCCTTTTAAAAGTAGTTCTTGATTGCCAAGTGGTATTTTGTATTTCATCCCGTTCCAGTCCTGTGTGATTTAAAAACCTCTCCAGCCGTGCCTCCTTCAGGTCCTCTTCTTCACACAGCACATCGTCTTTTTCCTTTCGCTTCCCTTCTTTCCTTGCTCCTAGTTGGCCCATGTCCTGTAACACAAACAGGGATGTTGTTCAGACATATGCCTTTTAGGGGTACAAAAGTCAAGAATGAGTTTTAATTCATGGAAGTAGAAGAAGTAATTCATAGAAGTATTTACTCCTTTGATTCGTGTTTTTTTATTTTATTTTATTTATGTTATTATACATTATTCATTTTTTTGAATAATGTATTATTCAATTCAATTCAATTTAGCAATGCCTGCTTCACACTCACAGTTCTCAACATTCACACCTTGGAACTACCCAATACAACTACAGTCCCTACTGTTGGCCACTGAGCGGGGGGGGGGGGGGTCTTATTCATTCACTTCCCCTGCCTAGATTTATCCTGCCGGTCCGGGAACAAACCGGCGACCATCCGGTCACAAACCCACTTCCCTTTACCTTAAGCCCACCACTGCCTAAAGGTTAGGTTGCTATTTCAATAACACATTTAATTCAAACATAGACAGGAGGAACTTCTACATGCTCTACATTCATTAGAGAATGTGTGTGTGTATATATGGGTGATATGTGTGTGTGTGTGTGTGTGTGTGTGTATATACATGTGTGTGTGTGTGTGTGTGTATGTGGTTACCTGTTAGAGGGGTTCTGGGTAGGGGTGTCTGGGGTCGTAGGTCATGTCAGGCATGTAGGTCTCATGAAGGTCGGGGTCAAGGGGCAGGGTGTCCAGGGGAAGGTCTGTGTAGCCGTACGGCGGGTAGGAGCCATCTAACTCTGGGAGAGCGAGAGACACACAGGGACAAGTTGAGGTAGAGAGAGAGAGAGACAGTCATTTCAAATAATTATTTCAAAATGACCTAACAGGGGCTATTGTTAAATGGCACATTCATTTTGCATTTCATAACCAAGGCAACACTAATTGGTTATTAAGTGCTGCTTGTAATGTCTGGGTCATTATCTTTTTCAGCGATTGCTCTTAACGTAACGTAACGTGTGTGTGTGTGTGTGTGTGTGTGGGAACAGTGATTATTGAACCTGGAGCTGCCCGACCATGAAATCTCTGTCAGTAATTACACACAGACAGATAGTGTAGCTAGATTAGACAGACAGACAGACAGACGGACATTATAGGTAGTGCAGATGCGCATGTTGTGTTTGTTGACGAGACGAGACATGGCAGTTAGTCTCAAAGAAAACTACAACTTTAGAGGTGGGGGGGGACGTTGTGTTTGTTGACGAGACGAGACATGGCAGTTAGTCTCAAAGAAAACTACAACTGTACCAAAATGACAAAATTGTGGATTTGAAGCCGACGAAAGAGGTACGCCGAAAAACGTAGATGAGGCAACGTGTAAACAGTTTCTCAAGTTGCGGTAGGCCAAAGTCTAATTTTAATTATTATTTTGATATTTAAACTTTAGAAGTTGAATGGCTGTGATAAATAAAAACATGTGTCACTCAGTTGTTAATTGTTGATCGCTATACGCTCTTCTTCTTCTTATACTTATCTGGCGGCACCTAGTGGTAAAATTCGGTATACCGGTTTGGCTTAAAATGCAATTATCGTGCAAAAACGATATCTGATAAACAGACAGACAGACCGACGGGTCGACAGACATTATAAGTAGTGTAGATAGATAGACAGGCCCTGTTCCCACCTGGTATTAACATGTGGTTTTGGAGACAGGTCTAAGTACGTCACTTCACACTTCAAAATGTGGCTCTACACACGTTTCTGAGATCGGATCTCTCTATGCAAATAAACATGTACATCATTTCCGCTTGTAAATGAAAATAATGGTGGCCACAAAATGTGTGGTGGGCGGCAGTAGCTCAGTAGGTAGAGCGGGTGGACAGAGCGGGTCGTCCGCTAACCGTAGGGCCGGCGGTTCGATCCCCACTTCCAAACTGTCTGCGTGTCGAAGTGTCCTTGAGCAAGACCCTGAACCCCAACTCGCTCCCCGGGCGCTGATCATAGCAGCCCACTGCTCCTACAGTAGGATGGGTCAAATGCAGAGAACAAATTCTGTTCCCAATCATGGGAATGACAAATAAAGACCGAAAAGGTCCCAATAAATAGAAGAAGAAGATTTCAATATGCGATGGGTGCGTGCACACTAGGGGTGCAACGGATCACAACACTCACGGGTCAGATCGGGTCACGGTCATTAAAAAAAAAAAAAAAAGATTATAACAAGACAAATGTGACTTAACATTCAACAGTGAATAACATGTGTAAAAACAAAATAATAATCCTGCTTCCTAAGCATAGTAAAATATAAAATAATAATAATATAATAATAAAGCACTGCTTAAATGCATCGGGGAGAAGCAGTTGCTGCGCGTCTTTTTTTAACTCCCGACTCGCCAGGACGATGTCGCTTCACGTGGCCATGCTCGAGGTGTTGCCGTGTTCGTAGGCCATTCTGGTGCCACAGGGGGGGGGGTGGGGGGGTGTTCGCGATTGCTGACGGGGAGGGGGGTCGCAATTCTTGACGGGGGGTGCGCGCAATAGTAACACACCACGTTCACGCGGTGAACGCGCAACTATTATTTGTCAGCTGATCCGTGGATCACGTCCGTCCCGACCCGTGAGGGTTGATCCGTACGGATCACGGGTAATCCGTGACCCGTTGCACCACTAGTGCACACCTGTACTTAGAGGTCTTTACTCGTGATCGGATCTCCAAAACCACTTGTTAATACCAGGTGGGAACAGGGCCACAGACAGAGGATCATGTAGACCAGCGGTTCCCAAACTTTTTTTCCTGCGCACCCCCTTCTACATCCCAACCGGGTTGGTGCACCCCCAATCTAGCCTAGTCCTAACTAGACCTTCGTACTCATTTCATTCATACTCATGGTCTAGAACTGCTATAGAGACAAACGATTTCTCACTTGAAGGCGGGTGCTGTTGAAGTTTAAAACCTATTGGCTCTGCCCAGTGCCACTCTGGATCTGCCTTAACCAATCGCTAACGTTTGGTCGTGACGTATTTCATGCGCCGGAAACCACGTTGCGCGCAGTACACTGTATACAAACGGCAGATGCAGTGAGCATAGGGTTGTGTGGAGATGTCTGTTGGCGATTGCTGCAGGCTTTGTTCATCCAATTTAAGAGTTCTAGGAACATAGGGTCATTCTAAATTAATCTTTGATAGTAAAGACCAAGATAATGCTTGCAATCAACTGTCGAAGCTGGGTCTTGTCATTGCTAATACGCCGCTTCGATCGTATCGGGTTTGGGCATGACCTATACGTCACTGTTCTCAGGCCGCGCCTCCTGTTCGCTGATTGGAAGGACAAACTTGAGGGAAAAGAAATCGTTCTAACATACAGCACTCCCAGACCTAGTAGTGAAGTGAAATGAAAATTGAGCGGAAGTACGGAGGCGGGCAGAACCAGGCTACCCCCAATCCCCCAAAAACGCAACAAAGCTTTGTTTTATCGCCTTATAAAGACTCATGTTTAATCATGCGCAAATAACCAGAACACGCATGACAATAACAACATCAACAAAGTTTCAATATAATGCAAAAAAGCTACGCACAAGCTTCCACTTTTAAGAGGATGAGTGACAGACACGGCTCAGTGACAGAAAGTAGGCCTACGGTTATTTTCAGCCGCGTAAAAGAAAAATTGCAACAATAGGCCTATTAAATGACCGTGGACCTAGCATCATTATAACACAACGGTTATGGAAAATAGAACGACAGTACATTGAATTGAATTGCAATGAAGTTACAAACGATCCGCAACATTAAGAGAATAGGCTCCGAAACAGATAAACAGGGGGCCGGGATCCCACCTCCCTCACTTTCATTGCGCCGCAGGGTTTCGTAGGACCCTCTGACTTGCGCGTGCGTTAGACTCCTTGGTCCGTGTTTCAAGACGGGTCGGGTGGGTAGCCGACATCGCCGCCGACCCCTTGCGCCAGTTGTACGTGAGCCGGATCCCCGCCCTGAACGACGCGACGCGGTTGGGACGCACTGAGAACAGTCCGTCCCGGTCGGCAGTCACGCCGGGGGCGAGGGGGCCCCGTCCCCAACCCCTGTGAGGGGGGAGGAAGGCGCAGCGAGATACTGCGTCCACAGCCCCGGGAAGCGGCGAGGTCGGAGTGGGGGGGCGCTTCGGCCACCTTCGCCCCCGAACCCTTCCAAGCCGACCCAGAGCCGGTCGCGGCGCACCGCTGCGGAGGAAAAGAAGAAGAAGAAGACAGCAGCTGTCTTCTTCTACGTTTCTATCAAAAACTAAGAAATTATAGTTTTTTTATTTAAAATAAAAGGGATTACAAAGGAAATGTTTACTGTTCATGTTTTTTTATTGTATGGAAAAATCCCAATTAAAAAACTGCACCGTAATTGTGTAATATTACACCAGACTGCCATTACATTTTTCCTCTCGCGCACCCCCTGGTGGCAGCTCGCACACCTGGGGGTGCGCGCACCACACTTCGGGAATCCCTGATGTAGCCAGACAGATAGACAGGTCAACAGACATTATAGGTAGTGTAGACAGACAGAAGATAATGTAGACAGACAGATAGGCCTATATCCTGGAGACTGAAGCAGAAATCCTAGTCCACATTAGTTCATTTTGCTGAGAAAAATGCTCTGATATCACAGCACCTTCAACTAACCAACATTAGAACTTCTGAAAGCTTTGTCTGTATGTCTGAACACATGTATGTGCCAGTATGTCTGCATTATTGTGTGTTTGAAGTGTGTGTGTGTTTGAAGTGTGTGTGCTATTGCAGAGGATTAGAGGGAAAAAAGACAAGATCACAGCTTTTAAGTCTTCTACGGGCACGCACACACACACACACACACACACACACACACACACACACACACACACACACACACACACACACACACACACACACACACACACACACACACACACACACACGGTTGGCAGCAGGAGTTCCGCTTGCATAATTGCCTCACACACACATCTTTTAGGTATGTGTGTGATGGACAGAACATAATGTTTGTGTGTAAGTTGTATGAATGGGTGTCTGTTGCATATGTGGGTCTGTGTGTGTGTGTGTTTGTGCATGAAAGCTAGAGAGAGAGTAAAAGAGAACGAGAATGAGAGAGAGCCTCTACTTCATCTATATTAAGAGAAAGCCTGTGGCTCTGGTAGCCAAATGGCCCTTGGCCATTGAAATGTGTTGTATTGGCATTAGCAAGGGTCATTATGAAAGCTATCTGAAGTAGTGTTTTCACATTCATCTGCATTATAAGCTTTAGTTAAGAGTTGACTATTGTTCTGACAGTGTTCGTTTAGAAATGGATGCAGCCCTGAATGGGTTCGGTACTGTGCTGCAGAACACTGCAGGAATGAACTGAAACAAACAAATCAGATGACAAAACATAAATAAAGACAATGGATTTGATAATGTTGATTTCTTCGTCCTTAAAGTGCCAGTGAACCCAAAATCGTGTTTGCTTTGTTTTAAACGTCTTCGTACATCTTCTATGACCTTCAACATAGTAATCTATGCCACTGTTGCTTAAATAGTACCCTAATTTAGAAAAAACAGGAGCAAAATCTTATGTGTTTGCCAGTCTCCGTCGAACAGTTTGTGAATGTTATCACTCAAGTCCCGTTCTTTTCGTGACGCACGAAAAGACGCGTGACGCCACCAGAGATCAGTCTACTGGTACTGGATCAGGCAGCTGAGCTGAAAAAGATGGTGACTGCGAGTTGTGGGGATAGCGTACTAGTAAAAAAGAAAAAATGCCTCTGCCCCTGTTTGGGAGTATTTTGGGTTTAGTACTGATGATAAAGGTGAGCCAACCAACACGGACGGCGCTGTGTGCACTATTTGCCTTGTTGATTGTGATTTACTGTTTTGCAATTAGGGTCATTGAGTCAACACTGGAAAACAGATGAGCAGTAGTAGAAATGCTAGACTTCATAATAATCGTATATGAATCGCGATGACGATATTGGCATCCACAATTAATTGATCTGGCCGGGGGTGATTCTTATAAATAAATAAAATAAAAATAGGGTTAGGGCTATTTTTTTATTATTCAGTTTGTGCATTTACAGACAAGGTGTCGCCACTCCAGAACAAAGTTTATATAAAAGGCTTGCTCTGGTGGATTACATCCAGGTTATTTAAGGGTTAATTGGTCTAACCCATGGTTTCTCAACGGGGGCTGTACCGCCCCCTGGGGGGCGTTATAAACATTTTGGGGGGCGCTGGACGCGTGAGGGCTGGTATGGGGGCGCTCAGGCACGAATGGGGGCGCCACAATTTGGCTTGTACAAAGTTCATTTGAACTCTACATTTTAAACTTTCATGGTTTCCCAACTAAAAATAAAGCTGCTGTCTGAGACCAAGAACCCGAGTCTGCTGCTTCCACTGCTGGGTAAAAGGGAGTAAACCCCGACGTCGCCCCTGGAGATCTCCCCTCTGCTCCCTGATCACGATCGGACAAGCCGAGCAGGAACGGTCTCCATGGTAACGCCCAAACAAATCCACCACAGCAGCAGCGAAACCCGGGAAACACAAACGGTACTTTTGACAATGAAAACGTACACAAGCGCGATAATGTAACCACGTTTAATCATACACATTACAATCAAATAGGGATGCACCGAATATATTCGGCCGAATATTGCAAAAAAAGCTATATTTGGTATTCGGTGGAGAGTGAAAAACAAGGCCAATTATATATATTAAATATTAGCGCCGCGTTTTAATGATGCAAGCAAACAACGTGCAGTGACGCGGCATGTTTTACTGACGCAATGAAAGAACGTGCAGTGACGCGGTAAACAAACAAAGATGTCGGCAGTGTGGAGATATTTCGAAGTTACGGAGAACGAAAAAAGAATTGCGGTTTGCAGCCGAAATATAACGTATAATAAGTAAGGGATAATGCCCGACGAAATGAATGGACTTTGCGGTTCACGCCTCCGCGTCGGACGGTTCACGCCTCCGCGTCGTCCATTCATTCCTGTTAATGGACACCTCGAAGGGCATTATCCCGCTTATACCATGGTCACTTACGAAAGAAAGAAATATTTAATCAATTAATAATACTTTAATGCGTTTTAGAGTTAACATCGTGAGGGTTTTTTTTTTTTTTACAAGTCGAGCGGACTTTTTAATATCTTATATAACCTATCCTATTTAATATTTTATATCACATTACAACTAAAATAACATTTCCATGTTGTTTACCAGTTTCTCCAGTTAAGTAAAACGTGACCTATTATATGTCTCAAAACATACATTTTGGAGGCAATGTTTAAAATCAATGCTTTAATTTCCTGTAAAATTGTCAGATTTGCTCAGCAGCACATCAAGTTGTTGGGGGCATAAATACATAAAAACAGCTCCAATCCAATAAAAACAGGGATTTTGGGGGCTTTTTGTAAGGGGGGGCGGGGGGCGGTACGAGGATCATGGAATGGTCAGGGGGGCATTTGTTCAAAAAAGGTTGAGAACCACTGGTCTAACCAATCACAGGTGTTTGTTTGGAGCATGTGTTGTGATTAACTATTTACTATTTCCTGCACTACGACTAGTGCAGGAATACAATAGGCCTCACAAGGCAACATTTAAATACACCGGCAAAGACCTACAATAGACAAAGTAAATGTCAGGAGCAGAGGAAGGCGAAAGGTTAGTTCCAAAAGAGGGTTCATTTTCTGTTGCGTGGAATTACTTCGGATATCGTGCCAGTGATGTTAATCAGGAGGAGCACATACTGTGCAAAGTGTGCATTCGCATCGTGTCAGTTGAAGTGGTGGAGGGAACATCACAAAGTCTCCCCACGGCTCTCAGAACTGGCAAGTTCTTCTGCATACCGACTACAAGTTCCCCTTCTGAGAGGGGGTTTAGCACTGGGGGAAATATTGTTACCTGCCTCCGCTCCTCTCTTGAACCAGATCATGTTGATAGGCTGGTTTTTCTTGCAAAAAACCTGCAGGTGTAACTGAACTTGTTAGGGATAAATCCTTTATATTTGGTACCATCTGGTGGCATTCTTTTTTTTTTAATACAATTTAATTTATATGTAGCCTTAAGAAGACTGAATTCTTGTGAAGAAAGTCCTATTTTGATTCAAAGAGTTGTACATTTGAGTTTATTTAGTTATAAGTTTATAAAATACATTATTATTGTGAATGCAGTTTTCTGTTATCCAAACTGGATAAATAATCATGATCACAATATTGAGCAAAATAATTGAATAAAATAAAATATAATAAAATAATCATTTTAACCATAATCGTGCAGCCCTAAAAAAGTAAGCAAACGGATCAATAATGTCTTCATGTTGATGTGTGAACAAAAAAGAGTTTGGTTTGTGGCTGCAGATGTTTAAAAATGGCGGCTGAAATAAAATGCTCCTACTGTCCTGTACTTTTGGAAAGTACAACCCCCCTTGAGCAGGGACTTTGTGGGGGTAAAATAATGTCCCCGGAATTTCATTTAGACCTTGGAAACTAGGAACCTGATCCCTGCGGTGGATCCCATCCACCACAGGGACCTGGTTCCTATGTTTCCACCCGCTAGCAGAGGAGCCTCCAGGTTCCTAGTTTCCTCCAATGGTTTCTAGTTCCTGGGATAAGTTCCTGCGGTAGAAACGCGGCTTTATAGTATAACGATGCCACGGCATTTCATATACAACATCACTCATTATAACGCTCATAGTCAACAATGTGTACTAGCTTAAAAAAAGCATCGCAAATTTTGCGTGGGTTGCAACACCCCACCCTCCTTCCTTCAACTCTCAGCCCATAACGCATTTTTTTTTAATGTTCATAGTGTTAGAATTCAAGCTGAAACAGGTTGTTCACTTACACTTTAAGCTAATTCCACTAGCTCGTAGTAGAGTAGTGTATTGTAGTAACACTTCAACATATAACACATAATCACATTCAACATCAACAAACGATACACTGAACACAACACTCACCGTCTGCCAGGTAGGTGGGCTCCATTGGAATTGCATGATGAGCCTGGAGAGAGAGAGAGAGAGAGAGAGAGAGAGAGAGAGGGGGGGGGGGGGGGGGGGGGGGATGAGGAGGAGGAGAGAGAGAAAGAGGAGGGGGAGGAGGAGGCAGATGAGGGGGAGGTGGAGTAGGAGAGATGAGGGGAGGAGAGAGAGAGACAGAGGAGGAGGGGGAAGAGGAGGAGAGAGAGGGTTCAATTCGGCATGTTAAGAGTGTATGCGTTCAGGGTGGTAAAATAGCCTTGCGATTGTGAAACCAGCCTAAATCGCGTGAGCTCACCTCCCGTTTTGCCTGGAGATACCAGCCCAACACAGGTAGCTAGGCTCTGAACTAAATCAGCACACCTGATTGCGAGTGATGTAGATGATAGTAAAATACTTTTATTTGAACACAAGAAGTTTTTACTTCAATAAAAATGGGAGCGGTAAAGTTCGCTCATGGTGTTTACTTTGGATCTATGGCACTTCAATATACGTCATCGGGATTGCAGGATCCGACTGGCTGTAGGAATCCAATCGGCTGAAAAGTAAGGCTGACCCCTCAACAAACACTAGACTGAAGACTTTCCAGGCCTAATGAGCAAAGCGAATACAGTCTGGCTATGCGAGGCTAGTTGTAAGACACTTTTGGATAAAAGCGCCCACCAAATGGCATATATTTGGCATATATAAACAGATACACAGAAATGTGTGTAAGTGTGTGCGTTTGCATGTGTGTACTAGTCTGGGCAGATGTCTGTAGGGTGCACCCAAAGGAAGTGGACAGATGGCAAGGATTGTTTGTGTGAGATGAACAACAAGTGTATAACGTGTGCATGTGAATGAGCGAGATACCGAGAGCAAGAGAGAGGATGGATGATGGAGAGGTGGGTGTTTTTGATACAGAGCCAGCTAGCCAAGGGGAGGACATGTCACAGTGAAGTGGACACAGAGACACAGACAGAGAGCGCGCGAGAGAGAGAGAGCGAGAGAAAGAGAGCGAGAGCGAGAGAAAGAGAGCGAGAGAGAAAGAGAGCGAGAGAGAGCGAGAGAGAGCGAGAGAGCGAGAAAGAGAGCGAGAGAGAGAGAGAGAGAGAAAGGTAGGTAGGAAGGAGAATATGGAGCCTCTTGTCAGGCCAGCAAAGCATGCTAAGACATGCACAGTGACAGACAGAATTGTGCGTGTGTGTGTGTGTGTGTAAACCCAGTGAGCCCATCGTCTCCTCCCCCCCCCTCTCTCCATCCAGTTCCAGCCACTGCTGTCTTCCCTCACCCGTACCACTTCACCGTTTTATCCAGGGAAGGTTTACCGAAAGAACAAATGTTTTTTTCTAGCGCCCAGTGTTCGTGATGTTCCTCTAATGACATATAGAAACTTTCAAGACACTACGTGCTGAAGCTAGGGGGAGAACTTAATTGTCTCCTTTCAACGCAATGTACAATATTATACTGCTGCACCTGCTCATAATGAACTTCTGTCCACTTTTTTTGTACAATTACATCTCCAGTAACACCAAGCAAGGACCGGTGGCAGTCTGATGATTTTGAATTGTGAATTCTCATGTTAGCTAGATCAGGCCAAATGGCAGGCATATGAAAAAAGAATATTTAAAAAAACATGTGCACTACAGCGATAGCTTGGGTGAAGAAATGGGGGAAAACAAACGGACAACCAATCGGAACCACAAATAGGGTCGTTATCTACCCTTCCTCACGTCGGTCCGAACGGTAATCCGTTTTTTAGTATCCTCGTAATAGTCCATCTATAAAAGATTCGTATTAAAAGAAAACCCCACTTCCCTCTGACCTTGTTAATCCATCACTACATGATGCTGGTGAGGAACCAACTGAACGCTTTGCGCTACACCGCAAAGTGTTCAGAGGCCAAGCGCTCTCTCAAATAGTTGAAATGATCTATATTTACGAGTACATGGAGATGAAGAGCAGTCTCGGGGGGGATCACTCAGGCCTTTTAAAAAAAGCATTGTGGCGTAGCGATGCATGTGCTGCTGAGCCACTTTCTAAAGCCCCCCCAGGAGCTTCCAATCTGTGATGCGTCTGACTGGGTTAATTAGGGTCCTGTTGGCGTACAGCATGCGGCTCTGGGTTCTGTTTTTAACTTGTCGGTCTATAGATAGGCCTGCGTGAACTTCCCATCCCTGAATCTGGATGAAAAACACCGACATACCCATGCACACACACATCATAGCTCTCAACATTGGGATTTGAAAATAAGGGACATTTTCTGGCGCAAGGGCAAACACAGTGAATTCTAAAATCACCACTTGCTTTAAAATATCAGCACAACAAGTATTGGGTTAGTACTAGTTCCTACATTAAGGGGCCATCCACACGGAGACGCTTTTTGGTTTAAACGCAGATGTTTTGCATCGTTTTGGCCGATCGTCCAAACGAATCCTGTAAACGCATTGCTTGCAAACTAACTTTTCTGAAACCTGGTCCCAGGGTGAAAAAATTCACAAACAAAGCCCTTGAGTGTTCGTTTGGACGGCCAATACGCATACTTGCGTTTCGATGACGTCATCGCCACACCCCTCGAGCGTAACCTCTTGTAACCCGTGACGACGTCTCATAACAACAACAATGGCAGACTACATGCTCGTCGTGTTCCTGCTGGAGAAGATATTGTGCCTATTAGGGTTACTATCGCAAAATATTATGCTCCTGTGCCACACGCTGAGCAAAAAAGGCTGATGGACAACCACATAAGCCACATTTTACATTTATTTACTTTATGCGCATGCTCCGCTCTTCCTCTCCGTTTCCGGTGAATTTCTAAAACTGAAACAGCGCCACCTATACGCCTGGAATATGAAGTAGTGTGTTGAGTCGTATTGAGATGGATCCGTTTGGACGCAAATGTTCTTGATACGATGCCAGGGAAAACAGGGGGAAAAAAGATCGTTTTGGTACGTGTGGACTTGGCCTAAATTACTACAATTAGGTGGTCAGAATCAGATCCCTGGTTGAAAGTGACATGCTGTGATTGCCGTGGTTAAAAACAGGAGGGTTGACAGGTATGGCACACACACACCCACACACACACACACACACACACACGCACACACACACGCACACGCACACACACACACACACACTTGCGGGATCTCACCATGTCCCAGGCGGCTGGGTCGTGCTTGAAGAGGGAGTGTGTGAGCTCTACGGAGACCCTCTTCCTGTAGTCAGAGCTCTTGTCCTCTGAGATGCGGAAGAGCACGGCGGCCGCGTAGGTGGCTGGGGAGGGCGGGGGGGTCACTTGGGTCAGCTTACACAGCACCCCAAGGTCAAACTGCACTCGATAGTTTATAGAAAGCTCAACATATTGCATATGTGTGTGTGTGTGTGTATGTTTGTATGTACAGTATATGTGTATATGTGTTTATGTGTGTGTATGTGCTCACCGATGCCCTCGTTGTTGGAGTGCAGCAACTCCATGAGGGGGGCCGATGCCCCCTCGGCGTCGATGAGCTCAGCTGACTGCTTGTCCAGTGCCAGCTCACACAGCACCCCCGCTGACACGCGCTTCACGTTCTCCACGTATGAGTATAGGAGCTGAGGCGACACATATATAGACGCACACGCACACACACACAGTATTCAGAGGCATTCACAACTGTATAAATAGATCTCTTACACTCTCAAATTGCGTGTGTGTGGGGTACGGTACCTGAACAAACAGCGGTATGGTCTGCATGCTGGCGATCTCTCCTCTGTTGAAGGGATCTCTGGCCAGGATGTGGAGCGCCCCAGTACAGCCCTCCACTATCTCCTCCATCCTCACCCCATCCTGAGGGAGGGAGAGACAGAGATGGAGACAGAGAGAGACAGAGGGGGAATTTTAAAGAGATGATCAGAGAGAATGAGATTAGGGTTTTGAGTTATCCTAACAGTTTGAAATTCATATCGGGTTGCATACAAACTGCTTTGTAATAAACATGCGTGGACAGACAAGACTGTGTGCCTATGTGTGTGTGTATGTGTGTGTGTGTGCCGCTCACCTGGTAGGTCTGCTGGTCAGAGGAGCTGTGTGTGTGTGTGTGTGTTAGAGTAATTGGCACGCGTGACCTGAATGCGGGTGTACTGTAGGCGGTTGCGGATCAGCCTTTGTTCTGTATTTATAATATGTGGGTGATTTGCGGGCGGGTTGGTTAAAATCAGCTTCTCCATTTCTTGCTATCAGCTATTTCTTGTATGCCAGCCTATTTATTTCGTTCAGATTCGATATTGCAAATCCTTTAATGCCATTATATCCTGTCCGACAAAATCCTATGTGATTTTTTCAGATTATCTTGTTATTTGTTGTCCTTGTTGGATAGACTTTGTTATTTACATTACATGCACATTGTTTTCTCATTTATTTAAGAATAAGATACTGTGTTTTCTTATAGCCTAGGTCTATGCCTATTATATTCCTTATTTATGTTCACATGCAAATGCCTTTATTTTACCGTTGTAATATTTCAGCTGGTCTGTGTTTTCTTTTCAATAATGTTTTGTCTGAATAAAGAAAGCCTATTATGCTATACATTCAAACATTGACTATGCATTTTGTTGTTTGGTTAATTAATCCAAATCAATTACCATTAATAGGCTGCACTCACGTGCAAGCTGAAAAGCTTGGAAACAAGTGAGGCAAATTCTAAGATTAAATAAATAACAGCTTGAAATTATGATTGTCTGCAAATCTCCTTCATATGAAATTAAATGATTAATAACAAAGCAATTGTATTTTTCAGCAGCATTCACAATGTAGTAACGTGCAAAGCTAGGGCCTCAACTTGCTCTACCATCCCAACTAATAAAATAATAGCCTAATATTAATTTCATGACTTTCGTTTCATCTTTTGAATTAAAGCCTTAGTTTTGGGGGGGGGTGGGGCACACCATTGTATAACAGTGAGTTGGGAAGCGGACACGGGTGTAATTTTCTTCCGTTTACAAATGGCATTTCGAGTAGAGGTCGGGTACAGTTACATCAATACAAGGATTCAGGGGAGAAAATACCTTCACCGCACATCACTAGCGTGTGTGTGTATGTGTGTGTGCTACTCAACCGGTAGGTCTGCTGGCCAGGGGAGTTGTGCGTGTGTGTGTGTGTGCTTCTCACCTGGTAGGTCTGCTGGCCAGAGGAGCTGTGTCTCTGCGTGTCCTGATGAGCCTTCAGCAGCAGGTTGACCAATCGCGGGATGGCTCCGGCCTCTCTCAGTGGCGCCTGATTGGTTGGGCACAGCGCCAGGTTCCGGATCAAACCCACCGTCGCCTGACCAATAGGAGGACAACGAGCGGGTCAACGATTTTGCTAGTCACAGAAGTGTTTTCTAAATTAAACCAGAAGAGCGCGTTTCTTTTGTGTTGAATATTATCCACACGTGTGTCTGTTTATGGATGAATGAATACAGCGTGATTTCACCGAATGTGTATGTGTACGTGGTCAATTCTTAGAAATACACACACACACACACACACACACACACACACACACACACACACACACACACACACACACACACGTGTTTATGCATGCAGAAAATGTGTCTGTGTGTAGAAATACAGACACACACACGTGTTAAAGATGTGCTTTCACAGTGCATATGTGTGTGTGTGTGTGTGTGTATGTGTGTGTGTGTATATATCGTTGTGTACTGTGTATGTCTCCCCAGTAAGGGAGATCTAAAGGCTGTCTGGTCGATGGTAACAAACTGCCAGTCCATCTAATCCAGCTGCTCCCCCTCGGGGGTTAAAGGCCCCATGAAATGAAAAATACAATTCCAGGGTTAATCCTGTGTCCATTGTTCATTTATCCCTTTTTTTTGAATTTTACATCAAAATCGCCATCTTTTCTCTTCTGTTAATCTGTTTCAATTGTTTGATGATTCATCCTGGACGCTAGCTACTGTCAATCTGGCAGGACATTTAGCGCTATTGGCTACTGTAAACGCCAATCAATATCTGAGAAACGTTCCTTCCGAGCTTTGTGTTTTTACAGGAAATAAGTAAATATATGGAACCAAATGGCACTCTGACTTCTGTTTCACAGGGCCTTTAACTGTCTCTCAGCTCCTCTTCCACTCTGACACGGGGGGTGGTGGTGCTTTAAAAGGCTGTCCTTGTTTTGACTTCCTCAGCCGGTGGCACCGCACCACCAGCAAAACCAATTCACCCAGTTTCATCACCTTGACCACAAAGGGCAGAGCAGGAATCTCCCACCACCACCACCACCACCACCACCCCCACCAAATCTCCACCACACCCACCACCACCACATCTCCATCAGGCCACCGGTGGTAACCATTCCACCTAAAAAGCATCCCCCACTGGCGTCAAGACAAACCCTGATTGAGAAAGTTCAATGGCTAAAGGAGCCCTTGAATGTGTTGGCTCTCTACCCTCTGGCCAGGAGATGAGAGCCTTTTCATCTTTTTTATCTTCCAGGGCTCCTTGACCTGGAACCAGAGTACTGGAGATTCTGCCTTTTTAAAAAATGGTATCTGCCCTCTGCAGTCTGACATTGGACCAGGCAGAGTACGGATGGAAATAAACACATTTGACTCCAACAACAAGATTTATGTGTTCTGATTTATTTTATTTATTTATTTGTACTCAAAAGGGACCATGTACAGCTTAAAACATACATGTCACCATCTGATGCACTGTACCAGATTTTAGCTTTAGGTTAATTCGCATTTGTAGTCCCTTGGCAGGTCAACACAAAGAAAGCTCAATAACAAACAAGAAAGAATACACGCAATACCAAGCTACACACAATAGCAGATCACAAATGTATGCTTGTTGTGTGACAACAAGAGTGATTGAAGCGCCAGAACAGGTTCTTGCAACCATAAATATGAACCGTGCCTCGGTTGATTATTTGGCCAACTGGACTAACCCTGGCACACAATTTTTGCCAATGACCTTATGATGGACCAAAAACACAGGGTTAGCACTGGTTTCGATCAACAGTCTTAACTAGCTCAAAATGTATACTTCAAGATTGATAAAAAAAATTAAATAATCCGGGATCAATATTCCAACAATAAGTCCAACTTCACATTCGTCAACAAAAATAAAAGTACCTCAAATTTTGCTTATAGCACAACCTCCAAAATGACTCAAGAATTACATCACAACATCCGCTCTGACGATAACATTTAACTACCTAATTTCTGGAAGGAAAAAGCAAAATACATTTGAGAAAGGCTGAATTTGTTTTTCAATTGCAGGTTCAGTTTATCAGTTATGTCCAGAGAACAAAATCATTGTAGTGTAAGAAGTAGATAAGTTGGTACAATATGAGCAGTAGCATTGAATCAGGAGTTTGTCTTTTTTCCCCCCTTCTCATTATGAAATATATTTGATATGACTGTGTGTGACCAGTAATGTACTCGCGGCAGTCAGATAAGTTTGAGCATCATAAGCAGTAGTCACTTTATATTCAATATAAGGAAGTCTTCATGCAATTATAGAACACATGATGCGTGATGTTCCTCCTCCACAAACCCTGCGTGGCTCTCTCTATCACACGGTCACTCTCCCTATCTCCCACTGGCTTTGTCATCGTATTACACACACACACACACACACACACACACACACACACACACACACACACACACACACACACACACACACACACACACACACACACACACACACACACACACAAAGTAGCCGAGCGCTCGCTGTCAATCCAGGCAGATTACATTAATGAACTGGGCACTGCTGTTTAATGATGTGGAATGGAGGGTGTACAGTGTGACTTTCTATAGGGGGGAACTGAAACCGGCGAGCGAGCTAGGGCTAAAGAGGGAGGGAGCGAGCCTATAGGAGCCTGGCATTGCCTTTTTGAAGAGAGGGGGGTGGGGGTAGGGGGGCAGATTAAAAAGCGAGGAAAAAAGTGAAGAATTGCTTTGCAGAGAGAGAGAAAGAGAGAGGGAATAATACATGAAATGCAAGATGTGCACATGCATGATAAATCACTGCTTATGTGTATGCATTAATGAGATTTAAAATGGTGTGTGCATGTGTTAAGTGTGTGTTTGTAGGCAGGAGTGACACATACTTCATGTGTAACATATCAGTAAAAGCAAGTGTAATTTTGGATCAGAATGTGTGTGTGTGTGTGTGTGTGTGTTTGTTTATTGTTTGATGCAATGTTGTTGTTGTTTATGCTAATGAACTAGGGAATATAGCACATGTAATGATTTGTGGATATTGTGGAATGATATTCGCAAATTACATCTGTTAGCAGTGTTGGGCAAGCTGCTACTACTACTAACTGTTACTCTACAAACCATCTTGAACCAACTTCATTCCAAGTCAATGCTATCTTAGTGATCAATAAAACTGTCAGTCAAAAAGATAGGCAGTCAAATAATGTTCAGTTCAATTGTTTATTTAACAATAAACTGTGCTCTCTGCTCTCACTGCTCCAAAACCAATTTGGCAAAAAACAAACGTGCTCCACATAATAACAAAAAGCAGGTGTTGAGAATGTATGTATGTTCATCTATGTTTGTGCACACGTGTGTGTGTGTGTGTGTGTGTGTGCGCGTATGTGCAACACTCGGGATCAATTCCTCTCGGTCCCCACACACCATTTTTCCAGCAAATAAACCCAAGCTTGTGTGTCTGTATTCCCTGGCAGCAGACTAGTGGTAGGATAGGTGCGTGATGTCACCGTCATGTGTTGCACCGAAGTGCTTCTGTCAGCCACAGATAGGCCTTGTTCAGACTGCCAGCCAGGGGCGAGGCTAGCCCATTTTTAGGGGTGCTGAAGCACCCCTAAAAACAGGCTCAGCACCCCTAAAACTTGGGTAAGAAATGTTGTTATTCTAAAAATGTTGTTTGTCTTTGACAGGGTTAAATAATGTCCAACACATACTCCGTAGTTTGTGGTTTAAAATGTATATGTTAAGGACGAAATTGAAAACATCCCCGCTTAGCAAATGGTATCATCCTCTTCTCACCCCTCCTTCTCCTCTGCACCGCTCCGCAGCCCGACCGGCGTCCAGCGCGACTCACGCAGAGTGAGATCTGTTTAGTTGTAGTGTTGTGAATCAACTAAGTAAGTTGCTCCAAAGCTGTCTCACACTTCTTTCCCTTTACCGAGAGTTGTTCCGATTCCGATACCATATCGGTGAGTGCTGGAGTCCAGGCACCGTTTACCAGTTAGCTCTGTTAGCCCGGTTAGCTCCGTTAGCGCCATTAGCGCGGCTACAGTCGAACTGGAGTCCATTTATTAAGCAAAAACAGCAGTGCCACAAGTACCTGTGTAGTGCGTACGTGTGTCTCTGTTGTTAAAGTTTAGCGTTACTTTGAGACTCATTTTAACAATCGGGAGTCACGTCAACATGACGTCACGCGCGTCTTTTCTGGTCCGTCGTCATGGAAACATGAAGCCCTGCCAGTGGTGCGGCGTTTGGACCAGAGTGAAAACAAACGAAACGACACATCACTGTATACCACCAGTATGTGTGGAAACACTCACTGTGGCTTTTTAAATTAATTGTTATTTATTCATAGATTTATATCTGTTATTTTTCAGTTGTCTGACTATCAAACCAGACAATAAAATAAAGTTAAATGTTTGCTGTATTCATTCATGTTTTACAGAGGATTTAACCTGAACCAGGCTTTGCAACAATAATAATCACATCACATTCATGCGGGCATAGTATATACTAACTCCTAGCGTTACTCTGTGTGTGTGTGTGTGTGTGTGTGTGTGTGTGTGTGTGTGTGTGTGTGTGTGTGTGTGTGTGTGTGTGTGTGTTTGTGTGTGTGGCCTGCCAGTGAGAAATGGACATACTACAGTTCTTTAAAAGAAAAAAGACAGATTCAGGTGAGACACTAGGGACAGTCCATAATGACCTATCTTCTTTTTCTGAAAAGTGTTAAGCTAAAGTAACACAATATAAACCAGCTATCTCTAAGTACCTGTTACTTTGTTCAATGACAATAAAGTTGAATCTAATCTAATCTAATGACTGTTGATACAAAAGGAGGCACATGGAGTTAACGGTCAGGAAAACCAGCTGAGTGAAGAAGGTTTTGTGTTTGTTACAGGGGGCTGTCTGTGTGAACTGTCACAATAAAGCTGGTGTTCTGGAAAGGGCTCCAAAAAAAGAAAAAAAGTTAGTTGAACCAATGTTAAAATGATAGTTATTTTTCAATAGACATATTTTTTGTTTTTGTGTGAAAAAAGGGTGGGTGGTGGCAGTGGGGCTCATTGGGTGCTCAGCACTCCTAAAGCTCTGACCCTAGAATCGCCCCTGCTGCCAGCCAGAGTCAGTTCTTTGGCATATCCAGATTGTATCTATATTCAAACCAGATTGATTTTAGAAAGTGTGGACAGCAAAAAAACACCTGAAATGCGATATTTGCAAACCGGAGCCAAGCCACATTTGGAGGTGGATTCCAATCAGATTTTTACAGATGTGTCTCAATCCGGACGCTCTGTAGAGAATCAAATTGGATTTCAAAAGTCACTTGCAGCGCGACAAACACAACAACGTCAAATCCAGAGTGACGGAAGTGCATCAGCGGGGGACAACAGCGATGTGAAGGACAACAACTTAGACAACAGTCCATGGACAGACGCTGAAATAAACTGTTAAAAATAAAATTAAACCTCCGCATTGGAAAGCCACACCACCAGCGTACGTAGTGACGCCTACGTCGTTACATACAAAATCCAATCTGATCACTTGCAAATAACAGTGCGGACAGTCTGTCTTTCAGATCTGATTTGAGAAACAAATCTGAACAAAGCCGTACAGAGTTGTGTATGGCTGTGGCATCACCTACTGATCCTTATTTCAGACCGCAGCAGAAAAGCTCATCTGCACTTGAGCTTCAGAAATGCTTGGGAAAATGTAGCTTGTGTGGATGCTACCGCACTACTTGATCTTGAGAAATGTAATTAAACTAGTAATGTCGCTGCTTGTAGCTATGCTACTGCCCAAAACTGTCTGTTAGTAACGTCACAACGTTTTGGAGATAGAATAAAGTACGAAGGAAAAAGAGAGCAATTGAGCTAACCCTAACCCTAAAGAAATTAATATCACGGCCTCAATTGATTCTCTCAAGACATGCGCTTATTCTCAAACAAAAAAGGTGACTAAAGCCATTATTTAGCAGCTATTTCTTTGGTTTCAAGCTAAACTTGAATAGACAGGAGAAGGATACGAACAAATCATCTAATAATTGATCTAATTATCGAGCCATCTCAGCAATTTCTAGCACAAGAATGCAAATTAAATCGAATTAAATAGATTAAAAGCAAGAAAATGTCCCAAAACACGCCTCACACAGAGACTGAGATACTGCAATTAAAGCCAATCACAGTGACGCATTGAGGCCACTTCGGGGTGCCCGATGTTGTTGTTGTCCAATTGCAGTGAAGCGAGGCCTGATATTATAGTACACATAAATACGTCTGTACACAAAAGGAGAACGTCTCACCGACTAGTTTTCAGAAAAATGTCACAAACGCACGCACATAAGAGCTCGGTCGGGGGTCTGTTGTTAATTCCTCCTATTTGTGTATCTTGTGTTTTTGTTACCAGTGTTGGGGAAGTTACTTTTAAAAAGTAGTGTTTGCTCATTACTCGTTACTTCTTAAAAAAAGTAATCCCTTACTTCTTAAAAAAAGTAATCCCTTACTTTACTTAGTTACCCTCTATGGAAAGTAACTTTTTACGTTACTCGTTACTTTTACGTTACTTTTATGGTGCTCGACTTTGGGCAGAACCCTATCTCATTTCCTAAATGTGTATAGGCCTATAAAGTTCTACTATGGAGGACATAACAGGTATTTCTTTTGTGCTCTTTATTATAAAAAATACCACAGAGCACTTGTTGAAGATAACAACAATACAAACAATAATACCAAATAGCATCTTATGGGCATGTAGGTGAACACAAAACACATAAATACATAACTCTTACATTAAAGAGGCTACACCGAAATTGGTGCAAAGCTATAGTGCAAATTGTATCAAATCAAGGCTAGGACAACATGCTGAAAACCTCAAAATGGCTCATATGTCTCAAAACAAAACATGCCATACAAAACAGCGGTTAAAGCTAGCGTGTGTGTCCGGGAGAGGGCTCCTCTCCTTGGACACATTACTCTGAAGCCCCGGTGACGGTCTGGAAGTGCGGATTAATAAATTAATAAAAAACAGCGGTAAAAGCTAGCGTGTGTGTCCGCACTGTTTGGGTGATGGTCTGGAAGTGTGGATTAATAAATAAAAACAAAACAGCGGTAAAAGCTAGCGTGTGTCCGGGAGAGGGCTACTCTCCTCGGACACATTACTCTGAAGCCCCGGTGACGGTCTGGAAGTGCGGATTAATAAATAAAATTAAAAAACAGCGGTTAAAGCTAGCGAGTGAGTCCGGGAGAGGGTTACGGCAGTGGACAAAAGTTTCTGGCCAGGGCACAGTGTACACCTCACACTATTGCTAGTAGCAGCCTCACTGTGGAATGAGCGCCCGCGACTATTGCACAAGCGCGCAGCTGAGGCAGTGTCGCTGTCAAATCTGTCCCTGGGAAAAGTAACGTTCTGCCCAACTGAAAAAGGAACTACGTTTCATTACCATATTTTCAGTAGTAACTTTTTACCCGAAAAAGTAGTTACGTCACTGTAATGCATTACTTTGTAACGCGTTACACACAACACTGTTTGTTACTAACTGCTTGGATGCCGAATCAACTGTGTCTTAACAACAGAATGTGGATCTGGTGGTGCCTGGATTGACATCTACAGTGCAGCACGGGAGTGAAAAGACTGCTGCTTAAGACGCCTAGCAAACAGAAAACGTAAACCAAAACCATCGCCCCTTTCATATCAGCAGCACACACACACACAGACACTCACACACACACACACAAATTTATACACACACACGTAAACACACACACACACACAAACAGAATAAATATACTCTGCACTAAGCCATTATTTTCTGCAAGTCTAATCCACTGTTTAAATATTATGTTTACTTGTTCTTTTCCAAACCCCCCCCCCCCTCTCCCCCTCTCCCTCTCTCTCTCTCTCTCTCTAAATCCCGCTCTCTCTATTATTTATCTTTATAATTATTATTATTGTTCTCTCTCCCTCTCTCTATGTTGACTATTTCTTTGCATGTCATATCTGCTTTTTGCCTTCTTCACTCTTGACAAACAAAAATCCATATCCATTTTCTTCCACATCTCTTTCCACTCTGTCTCTCTCTCTCTTATTATTATTGTATTATTCTCTCTCCGTCTCCCTCTCCCTCCCTGTGTAAATGCCTAGTCTCTCTACCTCTAGGTTCTCAGGGGACACAGCCAGGGGACACAGCGGGCGCTGTCACAGCTGAAGTGTTTTGGGAGTGAAGGATCATGGGAGTTCTGTAGAATGTTGCGTCTATGGCTCACTGTGTGTGAGCCTATGTGTGTGTGTGTGTGTGTGTGTGTGCATGGAGGGGAGTATTCTGCTTGAAGGCAGCTTTTCTGCCATTGGGTGTGTGTGTGTGCGTGTGCGTGTGTGTGTGAAGGAGGGGAGTATTCTGCTTGAATGCAGCTTTTCTGCTTGTGTGCATGTGCGTATGTGTAGGTCTCTGCCCCGGGGTGAAGCAGCACTAAGTGCAATGACAACAGGCTACAGCACCCACTGTAACCCTCGCCCCTCTCTCTCTCTCTCGCTCTCTCTCTCGCTCGCTCTCACACACACACAATGTACACAATGTATGTGTATGTGCTATCTAACGTGGCATGACAAGGAATTCATATTCTCCTCCTTGTTTCTCTCTCTCTCTCTCTCTCTCTCTCTCTCTTTTGATTCTCATTCACACCCCGCTCTCACCCTCTTTCCCTTCCTTCCCCCTCATTCTCTCCATCTTTCATTCCCTTTCGCCCTTTTTCCACCAAAATATTTGCATATATGTTTTTAAACACGGGAAAACCAGCTAAAAATAGGCCAATCAATTCTGGTGTGTCACGTTCGAAAACAGGGTAAACAGTAGAAAGCTGCATGGAGGCCAGTGAAAATGTTACAGTTGTTACTTCTTTTTTATATCTGTTACTTATTTAGTCACTCTTTCAAACTAATCTTGCATAATACGAACAATAAAATCGCTGTTGCATGTTGTTCTTGTCTATGCACCAATGTCCTGAACTTCAAAGCGCGCCATAACATTGCGCTGGAAAAGGCGCGAAAATTAGTGTGTACACCAGGGTGTCATTTTTCCATCACTGCCAATCAGAGCTGGAGCCTGGTATAATTTTTCGAGGAATGAATGCCAATTGTAACCTTTCCCACTAAAGACAAAAGCCAGATGTTAGTGGGTTTTTTTGTCCAGTGGGAAAGGGGCAGGGGTGGGCTGGAAACAAAATTCGGCCCGGGAAATTTTCTCTTGTTGACGGGGGGGGGGGGGGGGGGGGGGGGACCTACGACCGACGTATTATGACAGTCCTGGACCGGCCCAATAATCTGGACCGGCCCAAAAATAATAATACACAAAATAAAAAATACTAAATAAAATAAATATATATATTACGGCCGGACGGCTCGGCCTGAAATCGTCCGGCCGTTCGGGAAATCTCCCGAACCTCCCTATGGCCAGCCCGTCCCTGGAAAGGGGCTTTAGGGTGCTTTCACACCCGAGGTGTTTGGTCCATTTTAATCGAACCCTGGAGCATTTTGACCGATAGTACGGTTTGTTTGGGACGGTGTGAACATTCATTCAAACTCTGGTTCGGTTCCAAGTGGACTCTGGTTCGGTTCGCTTTAGATGTGAACGTGACAGTCTGTCCAACTTTACAAATCAAAAAACAATGTATTGTGAGTTAAATGTACACTTATGCCGTAAACTGGAAATTATAAATATATTCAGATGTATAAGTTGTTGCTCCATTATAATTGTCCACAACAAGGAAGCGTTGTGAGTTTCCCTCGGATATTCTGTCCAGTAGACGAGCAGCCCGTTCAACAGCGTAACGCTAACCGAACCAAATGCAAAATGCAACAAAGTAGCAACTTCACCACTGAACCAGACCAAGAACTGTAGTCTGTTCTCTAGTTTCACATCCAGCTAGCTAGCTCCGATAGAGCTGTAGATATATTAATAGATAGGTCAGCAGATAGGTCGGTAGATCAATAGACAGATAGACATAGCAATAGATATATATATACTGTAGATAGATATAGATATATTAATAGATTACAATATACGTATATTAATACATAAAACAATAGATAGATACATGGATATATTATTAGATAAAGAGATAGAAAGACAGACCGAAAGACAAACAGACAGACATGAAGAGACAGTCACCTTGACGACGGGCCAGTAGTGCGGCTGCCCCAGCAGCTTCACCACGGCCGGTATGCCATAGTGGAGCCGCACGGCATTCTGGGCCAGCTCCGCGTCCTGGTGGCGAGAGGTCAGGTGACGCAGGGCACAGACGGCGGGCTCAGCCACGTCCTCCTTCTCCCCCGCGCGGAGAACGGCATGGATGAGCGCCTCCACTCCTCCGTACTGGGTCACCAGCGTCTGGTGGAGGAGGGGAAGGAGAGAGAGAGAGAGAGAGAGGGGATGAGGAGGAGGAGAGAGAGAAAGAGAGGAGGGGGAGGAGGCAGATGAGGGGGAGGTGGGGGAGGAGAGATGAGGGGAGGAGAGAGAGAGAGAGGAGGAGGGGGGGAGAGGAGGAGAGAGAGGAGGAGGGGGAAGAGGGAGAGCGAGAATGAGGAGGAGGAGGAGGAGGAGGGGGAGGAGAGAGAGGAGGGAAGGAGGAGGACATTAACAATACAATATAACACAATAACACATATAATAACACATATAATAACATTAAAGGACATTGAAAACAATTAAATAGAGCAAAATATAATCTTTCATATTAGAACTCGACAGAATAACAGAGTCGCAGTAGAGAAAATGTGAACTGGCCTCAACTCAAAGCGTGAGATGGCAAAACCTGGCACAGTGTGTCAGTGATCCAGAGCAGGATATAGTCCTGTTGCTCTGCAATCAATTATTAGGGCGCTTTCACACTAGGTAGGATTGCTTCGTACTGTGTCCGAGTACGATTGCCCCCCCCCCCCCCTCGACTCCACTCCCCCGCTGGTCGGCTTTCACATTAGTAATGTTGTTCAGTACCTGAGTACACTTGTGTATCTACACACTCCAATACAGTGGGTGGTGATATGCACCTTGTTGGTTTGAATCGCTAATAAACACAAAGAAGAAGAAGAGTACACTACGAGACATTTGTTTGTTGTTGCTCCAGTGTAGAAAAGGGTGCCAATCGCAAGATCCCAAGCCCATATAATGGATTTTTTCACAACCCTCTTGCCTGTCTTCCTGCTTCATCAGCTATGGCCATGCAGTTCAGAGGAAGAGATTGGCGCGTGCTGCTGTAGGTGGTCGGAGGTGTCGCTGTTGCGGTAAGCATACTGACTCATTTCCGGTCTACTTCCTGCTCTGTGTGTACACTGTTTGGTGTTGTAGCTGTCGGTGAACGCTAAATATACATTTGTTTTACTCATTACAGCGGTTATTTACCCGCTTAAACATTTAAACGTAGACTAGTTCCACCGGATCACTCGGAGCTACTTCTTTCTTTTAGCGACTTTTCGCTATTTTAAAGTCTTCACACGCTAGTTACATTTAGCATTAGCAGTTAGCGATGGCTTCTCCCTCTTCCTCTGCTCCTCTTTCCTGCTCAGTGTGCCAAATGTTCAGTTATTCCTCCACCTCTTTTAGTGATAATGGTACCTGTATTAAATGTAGTTTATTTAGTGCGCTGGAGGTGAGGATTAGTGACTTAGAGGCCCGGTACCGCACCACACCGTCTCCGGTAGTCTGTGCGGGCCGGCCGGCGGTAGCCCTAGTTAGCCGTCCCCCGGTAGACCCCGAGCAGCCGGGAAGCCACGGAGAGTGGGTGACTGTCCAGGGGAAGTGTAGCGGCAACCCACTGAAGCCCACGGCTCACCACCAGCCCATTCACGTTTCTAATACGTTTTCCCCACTCAGCGACGCACCCGCTGAGGAGCAGACTCTGGTTATTGGCTCTTCTATAGTCAGAAACGTGAAGTTAGCGAAGCCAGCGGCCATAGTCAAATGTATCCCTGGGGCCAGAGCGGGCGACGTTGAATCCTATTTAAAACTGCTGGCTAAAGACAAACGTAAATATCATAAGATTGTTATTCACGTCGGCGGTAATGACACCCGATTACGCCAAATCGGAGGTCACTAAAATTAATGTGGAGTCGGTGTGTAGATACGCCAAAACAATGTCGGACACCGTAGTTTTCTCTGGACCCCTGCCCAATGTGACCAGTGACGTCATGTATAGCCGCATGGCGTCCTTCCACCGCTGGCTGTCCAGGTGGTGTCCAGCAAACCATGTGGGCTTCATTGATAATTGGCAGCCTTTTTGGTGAAAACCTGGTTTGATTAGGAGAGACGGCATCCATCCCACGTTGGATGGAGCGGCTCTCTTATCCAGGAATATGATGCAGTTTATTTCTAAAACCTGACAGTCCAGAGTTGGGACCAGGAAGCAGAGTTGCTGTCTTACACACTTATCTGCGCTTCCTCTAGTACAGTCACCCACCCACAACCCCATAGAGACTGTGTCTGTCCCCCGACCGCCTACATTATGTAAAGAAATAAAAACAAGAGGAGTTAACCATGAAAACCTAATAAAAATTAAAACCAACTCCTCAGTAGCACAAAATAAAATAATGAAATGTGGACTGTTAAATATCAGGTCTCTGTCATCCAAAGCTGTTTTAGTGAATGAATTTAAAATCAGATTATGATATTGATTTGCTTTGTCTTACTGAGACCTGGTTGTCCCATGAGGATTATGTTAGCCTACATGAATCCACCCCCCCCCAGTCATATTAATACTCACATTCCCCGAGGCACAGGCCGAGGAGGTGGAGTAGCAGCTATATATGATTCGAGGGTTTTAATGGACCCTAAACCAAAACTAAATTATAATTCATTTGAAAGCATTGTTCTTAGTCTTTCTCACCCAAACTGGAAAACACTGCAGCCAGTCCTATTTGTTATAGTGTACCGCGCTCCTGGACCGTACTCTGATTTTATATTTGAATTGAGTTTCTATCAAGTTTAGTTCTTAAATCAGATAAAGTAATTATTGTAGGTGATTTTAATGTCCATGTGGATGTTACAAATGACAGCCTTAGTAACGCATTTACCTCATTAATAGACTCAATTGGCTTCTGTCAGAGTGTAAATAAACCAACCCATTGTTTTAATCACACTCTTGACCTTGTTCTATCATATGGCATGGATATTGAACATTTAATAGTTTTTCCACATAATCTTCTCCTATCTGACCATTATTTAATAACTTTTGAATTTCTATTATTAGACTATAAGCCATTAAGCAAAACTTCCTACAGCAGATGTCTATCTGACAGTGCTGTAGCTAAGTTTAAGGAGGACATTCCATCAGTGTTTAATTCAATGCCATATCTGAATATAACAGAGTCCTATATTAACTTTAGTCACTCCCAAATTGATAATCTTGTTAATAGTGCTGCAGGCTCTCTACAATCAACATTAGATTCTATCGCTCCTAGAAAACAGAAAATAATAAAACATAGGAAACTAGCACCATGGTACAACCAACAAACTCGTCAATTAAAACAAGAAACGAGGAAATCAGAAAGGAAATGGCGCGCTTCCAATTTATTAGAAAAACGCTTAATTTGGCAAAATAATCTTAAAAATTATAGAAAGGCCCTCCGTAATGCCAGAGGAGCCTTCTACTCAGCACTAATAGAAGAAAATAAAAACAACCCCAGGTTCCTCTTCAGCACTGTAGCCAGGCTGACAGAGAGTCACAGCTCTATTGAGCCATGTATCCCCATCAACTTAAGTAGCAATGACTTCATGAACTTCTTTTATAATAAAATTATTACTATTAGAGAGAAAATTAGTCACCAAATGCCCTCAATAGGTATCGCAGGCTCTCCAACATCAGACACTTTGACTGGTGCAACCTTAGATGTGTATTTGGAGTGTTTCTCTGCTGTCAGTCTTCATCAGTTAACTTCTATAATTTCTTCATCGAAGTCATCAACCTGTCTGTTAGACCCCATCCCAACTAGGCTGCTTAAATAAATTGTACCCTTAATTGGCACTTCTTTACTGGAAATGATTAATCTTTCTTTATTATCAGGATATGTACCACAGTCCTTTAAAGTAGCTGTAATTAAACCCCTTCTTAAAAAGCCCACTCTTGACCCAGGGGTTTTAGCCAACTATAGACTGATTTCTTATCTCCCCTTTCTGTCTAAGATTCTGGAGAAAGTAGTCGCCAAACAATTATATGACTTTCTACATAACAATAGTTTATTTGAGGATTTCCAGTCAGGATTTAGAGGTCATCATAGCACAGAGACAGCTCTGGTTAAAGTTAATAATGACCTTTTGATTGCTTCTGACAATGGACTTGTCTCTGTACTTGTATTATTAGATCTTAGTGCTGCCTTTGACACCATTGATCATAATATTCTTTTACAGAGACTCGAGCATCAAATTGGCATTAAAGGAAACGCACTAAGCTGGTTTAGGTCCTATCTATCAGATCGTTCACAGTTTGTACATGTGAATGATGAATCTTCAATAAATACTAGTTAGTCATGGAGTTCCACAAGGTTCTGTACTTGGACCAATACTATTTACTTTATATATGCTCCCTTTAGGCAATATTATTAGAAATCACTCCATTAACTTTCATTGTTATGCAGATGATACGCAGTTATATCTATCGATCAAACCCGATGAAATTAATCAATTATCTAAATTACAAACATGTCTTAAAGACATAAAATCCTGGATGAGCTGCAATTTTCTGATGTTAAACTCAGAGAAAACCGAAATTCTTGTACTTGGCCCCAAAAACCTTAGAGACTCAATGTCTACAGATATAGCTACACTAGATGGCATTACATTGGCCTCTAGCACCACTGTCAGGAATCTTGGAGTTATCTTTGATCAGGATCTGTCATTTAATTCCCACATAAAGCAGACCTCTAGGACTGCCTTTTTTCATTTACATAATATTACAAAAATCAGACGCATCCTATCAAAGACAGATGCAGAAAAACTAATCCATGCATTTGTTACCTCAAGGCTGGATTACTGCAACTCTTTATTATCAGGTTGTCCTAATAAGTCCATTAAGACGCTCCAATTAATTCAAAACGCTGCAGCACGAGTACTGACAGGAACTAGGAAAAGAGATCACATCTCTCCTGTACTAGCTTCTCTGCATTGGCTCCCTGTAAAATTTAGAATAGAATTTAAAATCCTCCTCCTCACCTATAAAGCTCTTCATGGGCTGGCCCCTTCATATCTCAAAGAGCTCATAGTACCCTACTACCCCACTAGAACACTGCGTTCTCTGAATGCAGGGCTACTGGTGGTTCCTATAGTTTCTAAAAGTAGAACAGGAGCCAGAGCCTTCAGTTACCAAGCTCCTCTTCAGTGGAACCAGCTTCCAGTTGTGGTTCGGGAGGCAGACACCCTCTCCACATTTAAGAGTAGGCTTAAGACGTTCCTCTTTGATAAAGCTTATAGTTAGGGCTGGATCAGGTGAGTCCTGAACCATCCCTTAGTTATGCTGCTATAGGCCTAGACTATCGGGGGATTTCCCATGGTGCACTGAGTCTCTCTCTCTCTCTCTCTCTCTCTCTCTGTGCACACATTCATGTCCCATTAATGCATGTTACTAAAACACTTCTTCCCCGGAGTTCTTGTGTTTTCTCGTCTCGCAGGTTCTCATGGATCCTGGCGGAGCCTCCATGGTCCTGCTTGACTGCCATTGCTAATATCAGTTACCAGTTATATACAGTTACTGTTGTTGCTGCTCGCTGTCCCCCATCATTGCTGCTGTCGTCATCATCATCATGTTCATTAGTGTATTGATGTAGTTGCTCTCTCTCTCTCTCTCTCTCTCTCTCTCTCACCCCAACTGGTCAAGGCAGATGACCACCCACCTAGAGCCGAAGGGTCTGTCCAAGGTTTCTGCCTTTTAACAGGCAGTTTTTCCTTGCCCCCGTGCCAAGTGCTTGCTCATGGTGGTACTGTTGGGTCTCTGTAAATGTTATTAGGAGTTCGGTCTAGACCTGCTCCATTTGAAAAGTGCCCTGAGATAACTTCTGTTATGAATTGGCGCTATACAAATAAAATTGAAATTGAAAAATTGAAATTGCCTGCAGACGCAGATATGAAGAACAGCAGTCCACTTGCGTGTTTTGGTACAGTAGCGTTCATGTCACATCATCACCTGATGTGAACCATACCCGAGTACACATGAACCGTACTCCAGACCACCTTTTCAAGTGGACTCGGGTACGGACTCGGGTACCGTACTGAACTTTGAGGTCAAGTGTACTCGGATCCAGGCCCAGGTCCCCTAGTGTGAAAGCGGCCTTGCTGTCTAGCATAACTAGAGCCCCATTGTGCTGATGTGGAATGATCAAAATGGCCTGATTTTATCAAAGAGTTTATAGCACACTGATGCGCGCACACACACAGTTGTTTCTTCTCTACAATGAAACCATGGATTGTATTCAGAGGTGATGTTGGCACATTTATGGTACACTGATGTCAATCAAGAAAATGAAAGACAGATGGAAAGATGATAGAAGATAGAGAGCTGTGAATGTGTGTGGCGAGAGGTGGTGATGGTGGTTGATAGTGACAGCGAGAGAGAGAGAGAGAGAGAGAGATCTACTCACAACCCCAGCTCAGTGATTGGGAGCAGGTAGTGTGTAATTACTATTGTATCGTGTCACTGTCGCTCTCTGTGTGTGTTGTACTTGCATGTTTGTGCATAGTACTTGGCACGCACATGTGTGTGTGTTTAACTGTGTATGTATGTATGTATGTCTGCTAGCATGTGCGTGTATGTTTGCATGTCTGCTGGCATGTGTGTGTGTGTGTTTTAGTGTGTTTGTATGTCTGCTGGCATGTGTGTGTGTGTGTTTTAGTGTGTTTGTATGTCTGCTGGCATGTGTGCGTGTGTTTTAGTGTGTTTTAGTATGTTTGTATGTCTGCTAGCATGCATCTGTGTGTGTGTTAGTGTGTGTATGTCTGCTAGCATATGTGTGTATTTTAGTGTGGTTGTATGTCTGCTAGCATGTGCGTGTATGTTTTAGTGTGTTTGTATGTCTGCTGGCGTGTGTGTGTGTTTTAGTGTGTTTTAGTGTGTTTGTATGTCTGCTGGCATGCATCTGTGCGTGTGTTAGTGTGTGTATGTCTGCTGGCATGTGTGTGTATGTTTTAGTGTGTTTATATGTCTGCTAGCATGCGTGTGTGTTTTTGTATGTTTGTATGTCTGCTAGCATGTGTGTGTATGTTTTAGTGTGTTTGTATGTCTGCTAGCATGCATGTGTGTGTTTTAGTGTGTTTGTATGTCTGCTAGCATGTGCACGTGAGTGTGCGTGTGGGTACCTTATTGCGTGAGTTGTTGCAGGTGAGGTTGGACAGGATGCCCGTGGCGCAGGTCAGCATGTTGACATCGTCAGAGCCCAGCTGGGTGACCAGGATCTGCAGGAGACCGTCCAACCCTTCCTGTAGGCAAAGTGGAGAAGAGAGATGAAGAGTGTCAGACTAAATAAATTCACCCCGAATCCAACACAATTTTGCCAGTGCAGACAATCCTTCAGCGTCGCGGGCGATTATGAGCATCGGATCGGGCTGTCGTACACTGTGTAGTGTGATACGGTCAACGGCTTGCGTCTGCATGTGGCATCTGGGACGCGCTACGATGCCCCGACGTAAAGACTAGCATGTTAGATTTGTTTTGCAACAAGTGTACACTGACTTTGATTCAATTAAAAATTGACCCATCCTCTCAGAACCTAGGTGAACTTGATGGAATGCGTTGTGGTGCGTTGACGTCTGTCTCCAGCCCAAGTCACGGCAAGATTTGAGGCAATAATTGGTGACTATCGTCAAAGACAAAAATGTTGTATAGTCTGATCCTGGCATTAGAGAGTTACACCGGATTTCCACCGGGGACGTAAGCGCCGCGGAACGGCTGCGCCGCGGAATGGCTGTGTCCTCTGCCTGGCGTCAATCCCCACCGGGCGCGTAGCGCTGCGAGGCGGCTGGATTCGTGGGATCACGCGAGAACTACAAGACCACGCAAGAATCAGGAGACCACGCGATAATTTGCGGATGTCAAAATAGAACAAACAAATAAAAGGTTACTTTGCCTTTCTGAAGTTGACTTGCAGTTGCTTTGTCTGTCAGAAGTTGATTTGTTGTTGATTTGGTCGTTTTTCCAAGATTTTTGTGCTTCTACCATGAGTTGGTAGGCTATATAGTAAATGTTTTCTTTTTTTTCTGGTTTAATTGTGTTTAGTGTTGTTTATTGTTGTTATGTCCTAATGTGTTGTGCTGTAGCCTATAGACAAAGTCAGTTATAAACGACAACGATTTGTGGCCGTGTTCGATCGGGAGGGTGTTTTTATTTTGAAAATTGACCGGATGCTCTATGGCTTTTACTATTTCACTTCCTGCCCAGTCGATCTGCTCTGTTGAAATTGACGCGGTTCAGCAACGGCTCGCGTCAAAACTAGAAGTACGGAATGATAGCGCTGCGGTGCGGCACGGCGCTCCTGGGACGCTGCTGAGACGTTCCGCGACGTGCCCGGCGGGGATGCTTTCATTGACTAGAGTGGCAGCGGTGACCGCGGCACAGCCGTTCCGCGGCGCTTACGTGCCCGGTGGAAATCAGCAGTTAGAGAGATGAACAGAGGTCTGTTTACCTGTTTGGTCGCTGCATCAGACAGGTTGCGAAGAGTCCATAGACAGTTCTGGATCAACCGTTGACTAGAACCGGTTAAGTGCTGGCCTAGCGCCTGCATACCACCTACAGACACACACAATCAGTTACTGTATACAGACACACACAATATGTTACTATACATCTACAGACACACAATGTGTTACTATATACCTAAAGACACAGACACACAATCTCTTACTATATACCTACAGACACAAACAATCAATTCAAAACAATACAAATACTTTTTCAGGGTTTTTTTAGCTGACGGAACATTGCCCAGCTAATGTGAGTTGAGAAAATGCTGCGCATTAGTTTAGAGAAGTGACGAGAATCTAGCCATGCTGTTATCTGAAATTATTACACTCGCTTCTGATTGGTCAATTACGGCATTTTACGGTCTATTATTTCTGAATAGCAGATGGCTGCTATGAATAACAGACTATTTTTTTTAAGTGAAAGCAATAACATCATTTTTAAATCAATAAAATCATTTTCTGTTATATTTTGTGCAAAATGATTGATGTCTTTAGTAAGTAGCCATGTAGTAAGAGGGATAATGTACAGCGAGCCAGTCATTATTGTGAAATAAACCCCGACAGGGTGATGCATGAATCACCCTGTCTGTTTATTTCGCAATAATGACATTCCTTACATAATGCACACCTCTCACCACTAGAATTGTTACTGGCCTTCGTATAGAATACAATACATTGATGTGACCAGTACTGCTGACCAGTAGCACCAGTACACCCACCGGTCTCCACGATGGCAGGCTTGTTGCTGGGACAGACAGACAGCACCTTGAGCACGCGGCTGGTGGTCCACAGCAGCTTCTCGTAGTTGTAGTTCCTCATGATGAACACCAGCCCCTCTGGACCCCCATTGGCCAGGATGATCAGCTGACAGGGAATACAATACCAAGTGAACCCCCTGTTTAAGCTGGAATTCAAACACTGAGATTTAAAAAAAGGGTTAGGGTTAGAGTTCTGGGAAGGAGGGGACGTGTTATCCACACGGTTAACCAGTACCGTCGTTGTGTATGAGCGTTATGATAAGCGATGTTGAAATGTGCCACACACCATGGTGTTATACTATAAGTGTCCGTGAAGCTTAACCCTCTCTTGGATCAAAATCAACCGCTGCCCAGACGGAGCTCCACACGTCCACAGACACCTCACCGCTGGTCTCTCTTCGTCGTGACGTTGAAGTGTATCGGAAAAGGCACTTCGACGTCACAGAAAAAAACGCCAGCTGCGTTCGGAGAGTGTAACGTTCACAAACTGGCTGGCAGAAACATAGGATTTTACTCCTGTGATTTGTGATGTAATTTCCCTTTTAAGCACAGGAGGGAGGGAGCGAGAGAGAGAGAGAGAGAGAGAGAGAGAGAGAGAGAGAGAGAGAGAGCGAGCGAGAGAGCGAGAGAGAGCGAGAGAAGGTGAAGTAGGATCAGCTGAATTCGAAAGAGTTGCTTCTGCTGTCATGAACACAACTATAATAAATGACAAGCTGCGTGCTATTATTACTATTCTTCACTATTCACTTATTAAGCACTTTTACACGTATTCAAAGCAACTTACAGTGAATCAAAATGAAAGCACATTTCTTCTAAGAATGGTGGCGGGTCACCTCACTGACAGACACAGCCATAGCTGTCCCCCGCCCCCACCACCCACACCCACACACACACCTTACTCTCCTGGTTGCCATAGGACAGCAGCTGTAGGCAGTCGGTGGTGATGGCCAGGAACTTGGGGTTGCTCTTCTTGAGCAGGGGCACAATCCTCTGCAGGCCGTCGGCCAGACGCACAGCCATCTTGGCTCCCTCCTGGTGGAGGAGCAGGTTGTGAAGGGTGGTGATGGCGTAGAACAGCACCGACTCCACCGGAGAGCTGGGTGAGAGAGAGAGAGTGGGGGGGTGGGGGAGAATGGGACTACAATAACTCAGAGAGCTTATGATGATTAAGTTGATGCAAAAATATGTTTGCAAATAAGTAGATGCATCTAAAGGTGAAGCCTTGCCACGTAGCCCTAAACACAGTGCATTCACAGCAGTCCACATACTCTACAAGTCTCTCTGGCTTTCTGGACTTTATAATGGGCTAGTGTTTTATAGGGGCTACCTGAGCTGTACCACCATACTGCCAATCTCCTGTCTCAATGTTACAGCTCAATCTCCTTTAACCATGGCACTCAAATAGCTGATTTAGCCACCCCAGAACAGAGAGAGGTAGAGGTACAGGTAGAGATAGAGATAGAGGTAGAGACAGAGACAGAGAGCACAAGAGGGAGAGGGGGGTGTTTGCGTGAGGGAATGGGAGGAAGTACTGAGTGAACAGAAGAGTTTAGTTTAAGATGGTTTCTCTTACAGCCTGTGCTGAGAAAATTGAAACAATGACGTGAAAAATAAAAGGCAGCGGTAAGATATTTTGAATATGATATGATACAAGATATAGTGAATATGATAGTATGATACAAGATATTGTGAATATGATAATATGATACAAGATATTGTGAATATTATATTATACAAGATATTGTGAATGATAATATAATACAAGATATTGTGAATATGATATGATACAAGATATTGTGAATATGATATGATACAAGATATTGTGAATATGATAATATGACACAAGATATTGTGAATATAATTATATGATACAAGGTATTTTGAATATTGTGAATATGATTATATGATACATGATATTGTGAATGATTATATGATACAAGGTATTTTGAATATTGTGAATATGATTATATGATACAAGATATTTTGAACATAATAATATGATACAAGATATTTTTAATATGACAGAATTGAAACTGTGGGAACATAAACGACAGAGTTTCTGGATGTTGTGCAAGATTATGGTGATGTATGTGTGGTGATGTATGATCCACGCTTGTAGAAGGAGAGGGAAATAGAGTTTGGGAGTTTTGAGATTGTTATCCAACCTGACTAATGCTTTCCATCTCATTCTCCACATACACACAAGCATGCCTGTTCAATTTAGATCTGGTCGTGTTCATACTGTGCAGATGCACACGCACACATGCACGCGCATTGACGTGCAGGAGTTTGCAGAGGATGAAGACAGCCTGGAACAAAACAGATGGATAGGCTCGTAAACAGAAGGAGTGATGGAGAGATAAGTGGAGAGAGAAGAGGAGGAAGTGTAGGAAGGTATGAAGGAGGTGAATGAGGAAAGGATGGAAGGAATAACGCCAGGTAGAAAGAGAAAATAGATAGCTAGAGAAAGGCGAGACAACAGGAAAAAATGAAGAGTGGGATGATGGCAGTAATATATTTCAGAGACGCACGTGTGCACGCACACGCACACACACACCCTGCCAAGTCTCTTTGAAATTCATAAAGTTTTTTTTTTTTTCCATTTCCTTCCTTTTTTTGATGTGAAATAAGCCGCAGAATCAATTATAACTGTGAATTATGGATTCTGTCAAAACTCCCACTTGAGGATTAGCTATTCATCGTGTTCGTGCCCGGAGTTGGTCTAGGAGACATGAGGGGAGCAGGCTGTAGCGCGTGCACGCACGCACACGCACACACACACACACACGCACACACACACACACACACACACACACACACCCTCCGTTTGTTTGCTTCGTCGGCTAAATGGATAATCTCCGTCCGTCTGTGTGTACACAGTACAGGTGGAAACAAGGTCAACGTCACCCAGAATAACATCTATAATGTATTGGATGTTGTTCTTCCACCGATCAAACGCAGGACAGCTGTCTGTGTGAAGTGATGCGTCGATGAACGTTTCATTCGACGATCAAAATGAGGGGATTATAAAATAATCTACCGGTAAATACACACATGCATTCATCAATATTTACATTTGAGTATAATCGATGCATGATTCATTAATGTATTTATTTATATAGGCCTATTTACACAAATCCTTTACAAACGGAATGATAAATACCTCAATAAATAGAGGAATAAAGGAACAATTCTGTAGTGCTAGTAGTAGTCGTGTTAGTAGTGTTATGAGTTTTAGTGAAAATAAGTGTTATTAATCGTCCTTTTAGGGCCATGTACCAACGATGGCATTGACATGGTTCACATTGTCTCTAAGACTTGAAAACATTTCCGCTATGCAAAGCTAGTTATGGAGTTTAGTTCGGGATTGCCAAGGGATTTAGCAGGTGCTGTTGTTCTGTCATTCAGCTGACATGCATTTCCCATGCCAATAGATGCTAGAGAAACAACCCAATTCCTGTTTTGAAAGTCTCACTTCTAGGTTCACCTGTCTGTCTGTTTCTCTCTTATGTCTTTATGTTGTTTATCCCTCAGAGTTGACGTCTCACCCATGCTCTCATTCCATTCCTCGTTCACCCCGTATCCACCTCTCTCGCTCAATCCCTCCATCGCTTTTGTTTTTAAACTCCTCACTTGAACTGAATTCTGATTTCTGTCTCCTGTCTCTGTTTATCCGTATAACTCTCTTCTTTTTTCTTCCCTCTTCTCCTGGGATTGAGTCTGTATGCCTAACTACTAGGGATGCCACGGTGAGGAAATGTTCACACCGGTTAATATACTTGTGCCAACACCGGTGTTACCGATTACACCGGACATTTTACAGAAAATGCCGCTCAATATCTGTGGAGCTTACTGTGATCTTTAATATTCGATCGTTAGGCCTACTTCCCCTTACTTTTAACAAAACCAAAGCTTAGAAAGTTGGTTGATTTTAGGGTTTTAAAACAGGGGGTGCAATGACGGTGTGTAAAATAAATGGCAAAAGTCAACAGGCTTTTCAAAATGCACAACACAAATCAACAGAACAAAAACACAAATGGATCGGGCGGAGATCAAGCGCACGAAACCCCTTACCGAGAGAAACTCAAAAAGGTAGCAATGGAGCTACTTCAACAAAATAAAGGAAATGAACGGGCCGTACCAACACAAAGAGTGGTCGGTAGATCTAAACGAGCTGCTGCAATTGTTTGTAGTGTGAAAAAACAAGGAAGATGGTTATAGTCTACCTGGTGACATGGTGGTTTATTATGACGATCGATCACAATCAACATTACGCGACCGGCCCACCCCTAGCGCTGATACGCAGAAAATAACTAAATGGGTTTTATTTATATTTTTAATAAAACGACGGTGTGGGCGGTGGGCAAGTGATGTAATCGGTGTATGCCTGAACACCGCGTAACACCGATAACACGACTACCTACCCACCCATCCATCCCTTTATCCATCCACCCACCTATCTATTATCTATCCATCCCTCCATCCACACAATACTGACCCACCTATCCTTCCATCCACACTCCCAGCACCCACTCATCCATCCAACCACCCATCCATCTATGTATATCTATCCTTATACCATGGTCAGGGTGAATACTCGATTCTGATTGGCTGGAGGGTGTACGTTAAAAAGTGTTAATGTACACCTAGGAAAGACGTTCGGGTCAAATTGCCTGATGACAGTTAGATTATTGCGCTGGCTCAAACGCTAGATGGTAACCATGGCAACGGAGAGGGAATACTCGATTCTGATTGGCTGCAGGGTGTCCATTAATCCCTGATATATGGACGGATGGATATGTTCAGCCTTCAAAACGAGAGCTGGTAAATTGTGAAAAATGCATTAAACTGCGGAAAATGCGGTTATATGCTATAGACCCTATAGTATGTTAGGGATGTCCCGATCCGATCATGTGATCGGAAATCGGGGTCGATGTTGGTTTCAAACTCGATCGGAATCGGACGTTACATCCCGATCAGGGATTGTCAAGCCAAACCAAAGAAATTAACCTAATTAATTAACCTAAATAAACCCACACAAACCGGAAGGAACCATTGTCAATTCCAAGTTGCGCACAGACTAAAAAAGGGGCAGGACACAACACAAAAACGTGATTGGGACGGCAGCTGAGAGAAGAAGTGCTTGTCCTCACCAACAACACATCAATCCCATGCAACCAAGGCATCTACAAACACCAGAGAGGCAGCCGGTAAGAAACCAGACTCAGCGGCGAAGACTGTCAGTGCGTTTACATGACACTCAAGAAAGTCGACTTTTTGGCTTAACCCAACAATGATTGGATTACTAAGATGCATGTATACACCTTAATCAGGTTAAAATCGGTTCGAGTCGACCCTCTCATTATCAGGTTAAGACCCCTAGATTATGCGATCCATAGCCGACTAAACCGTGCATGTAACCAGTCGGATTGGATTATCCGTTGAATTGCGTTCTGCGCATGCTCGAGATCTTTTCCCGGGGCCGTGAACCGGAAGTAGAAGGAGACGATAGTCTTGTTGTTGTTGTTGTTGTTGTCGCCGTCGGATAAGGGATAACGAGAAACGGCGATTTATTTAAAAAGGTGGCGCTATAAGAATTGTGTCCCGGCCGCGGGAGCGCGCATGGCATTCATTAAAGGTGGAAGCACGCGGACACTACGCTTCCATTTCACCCAAGGCTGAATTAAAAGTACATGTTTTTCTAAATGTGGGTCATCAACGAGGTTGTAAAGTAGTGACTTCGGGCACATCTGTCAAAATAAATGTTTTTTTCTCCCGACGTGTTTACGATCTTTATTCATTCATTCAGGGCTGTTCTGGTGGGAGAAATATGTTTTCAGTAGACAGCTGTCAACTAACTTTGGGTCGGCGGTGTATTTAAAAAGCTGGCGCAGAAGATGGAGGAAGCCGGTGCCGTGCCTATAGGAGTGTATCTTCATCAACGTGCATTCAGTACACACTACGCTTCGATTTAACCCAAGGCTGAATTTAAAGTCCATGTTTTTCTAAATGTTGCTCATCAACGAGGTTGTAAAATAACTACGATCTTTATTCATTCATTGCGCCGCGGCCGAACTGACGGCGGCATTCTCTGATATATGAATCTTACAGACTGCGTCGGGTTCTCCGACTCTCTGGTACACAAGTAAAGACTCCTAGTCGGGTTTATCTCGCCCATGGGGAAAAGGAATTGGGGGAAATTAACTTTGGCTTTGACTCTCTGAAGTCCAGACTGAAACGCGACATGGAGGAGAAAGCGATGTTTCAGCAGACAGCTGTCAAGTTCACTTCGGGTCCATATCATTTCTCCGACGCTCCACTGTTCCTCTCGGTCGTATGCGGACCGCTCCGCGGACGACCGAGTCGGCATACGACCGAGAGGAACAGTGGAGCGGCGGAGAAATGATTATCACCCGAAGTGAACTGACAGCTGTCTGCTGAAACATCGCTTTCTCGAATGAGTTTGTTGTTGCTGGTGACGTAAAGGGGTCAACCGGTGGCTCTACTACCACTAGTTGAAATGGGCACAGCGCCACCTATCGTACCGGGGTATGACATGCTCCAGCCAATGAATCGGATTACTCGCCGCCATGTATACGCGGACAATTGCAGTTGACCAGTTGCGGAGCATAGACGAGCAATGACTTTAATCGGGTTTATTCTGTGCATGTAAACGTACTGTGTGACAGTTAACTGGAATGTTTGTGCGAACGCTAGCCCGCTAGCGTTAGCCACAGGGCCGTGCGGCAATGCTGGGGTTAACCCTAGAAATGCCAGCGTGGTAAATGTATGGACTTCCGTTGATGTTATGATTGTTTAAGTTAAACGGGTTGAAGTATGACACATGATTTAGAAGGATTATGGTGTTCAGGGCCGGACTAACGCACAGGCTAGATATGGCTGCAGCCTAGGGGCCCCACGTGTGCCAGTCTGCCAGGGGGCCCCCGATTGGCCGAATCGGGGGCCCCCGATCCGGTAGCCCCCCGATCCGCCAGCGCTTCGATCCGCTCGCTCGCCCCCCCCCCCCCCCCCCCCCGCTCAACAAAAAACTCCGCTAGCCCCCCCCCCCCCCCGAACTTGACAGGGATCGGATATGTAAGGGATAATGCCCGACGAGGTGTCCATTATCAGAAGTTAATGGACGACGCGGAGGCGTGAACGGTTGCTTCCGCGAAGTCCATTAACTTCTGATAATGGACACCTCGAAGGGCATTATCCCGCTTATACCATGGTCACTTGCCAAAGAAAATAAATTAAGACCATTAATTAATATTTGCATGCGTTTTACAATCAAAATATAAAGTTGTTCACAAGCCATAATTTGGCTTCCCTAGTAACGCCTGAGGGTCTGACTAATACCTGGAACAATCATTACCCTCCCGTAAGGTTCTTATGCAACGGAAACGTTGTTCACTCCTCCAGTAAATAGGACGGACCTTAGATACGACTCGGCAACGGGAGGTATTCTAGTCCGCTCAGCTATGAGCCAGAGAGCTGACGTAATGCATTGTACATCGGGAATCGCGACGGCCTACTTTCAACATAAAGTGTACATATTTATCATTTGAAATATGTCCCAGCCTTTACACCACAGATACTATAGGGTCTATAGCATATAACCGTGTTTTCTGATTACAGTTTAATGCATTTTTCACAATTTACCAGCTGTCGTTTTGACGACTAATCACCGCGCCATTCGTTTCAATGGGAATCGCGACGGTCTATACTTTCAATAAAGTGTACATATTTATAATTTGAAATGTGTCCCAGCCTTTACACCACAGATACTATAGGGTCTATAGCATATAACCGCGTTTGCTGATTACAGTTTAATGCATTTTTCACAATTTACCAGCTGTCGTTTTGACGACTAATCACCGCGCCATTCGTTTCAATGGGAATCGCGACGGTCTATAATTTCAACATAAAGTGTACATATTTATAATTTGAAATGTGTCCCAGCCTTTATACCACAGATACTATAGGGTCTATAGCATATAACCGCGTTTTCTGATTACAGTTTAATGCATTTTTCACAATTTACCAGCTCTCGTTTTGAAGGCTGAACAGACAATTTGACTGGAAGTACTTAGTAGGAGTCCATATAGCCAGAGCTAGCTCTGCATATAGCAGGGATTAATGGCCAACCTACAGCAGCCAATCAGAATCGAGTATTCCCTCTCCGTTGCCATGGTTACCATCTAGCGTTTGAGCCAGCGCAGTAATCTAACTGTAATCAGGCAATTTGACCCGAACGTCTTTCCTAGGTGTACATTATCACTTTTTAACCTACACCTGCCAGCCAATCAGAATCGAGTATTCACGCCGACCATGGTATAAATATCTATATATGTATATTTATTCTCTTCTTTTTTTTTATCAGAACTATAATATTTCAAAACAAATGGGAAAATTAACAGCTTTGATAAAAATAACGTCACTTTGCTGCGTGCCGTAAAGCGAAGCAGAACACGGCAGCAGCTTGAAGCTGGGGGCGCGAATATGTCTGCGGTGTGGAGTGCCATATACTAGAGTGCATATGCTAGAGTCTAGATTACTAGACATGTAAGGGATAATGCCCGACGAGGTGTCCATTAACAGAAATGAATGGACGACGCGGAGGTGTGAACCGTCCGACGCGAAGCGTTGCTTCCGCGAAGTCCACTTACGAAAGAAAGAAATATTTAATCAATTAATAATACTTTAATGTGTTTTAGAGTTGAAATCGTGAGGGTTTTTTTTATTTTTACAAGTCAAGCGTACTATTTAATATCTCCCGTATGCAGGCGTTGCCAAGCAACATGGCCATAGCGACCCGACCGCAGCAGTTAGGTGTAAATTAACACTTTTTAACCTACACCCTCCAGCCAATCAGAATCGAGTATTCACCCAGACCAAAAGCAAAGAGCACAATTGTTTAAAGTACAAAGTGGTTTTCATCAAGATAAACGTACATTTCCTTCTGTAAAGCCAGAGGAGGAGAGTAAATTAGGAGTGCAGTTCCGAAAAGCACATTACTTTATAACACTGTGGCACTTTTATTTGCTTATTTGTTTACATGCCTGCCAGTTATTTCAAGTTGAGCTGCTGTTCGTTTTTATATTAGACATTGTTGCACTAAACTCCAATGTGAATAATTGTTTTATTACTTGATTACTTGATTGTTCAAGCTACCTCACAGAAGTGCTCTGTTTATAAGGGTTAAATGATAAAATAAGTAATGAGTCAATACAAAATCAGGGACATCCTGGATCTGTTTCTTCGCTGTTCTTCATTTTTTGAATGTACTGTAAAAGTATCGGATCGGGACTCGGTATCGGATACTCAATATCAAATGACTCGGAGGCAAAAAAACCTGATCGGGACATCCCTAGTATCTGTGGTATAAAGGCTGGGACAAATTTCAAATTATAAATATGTACACTTTATGTTGAAAGTATAGACCGTCGCGATTCCCATTGAAACAAATGGCGCGGTGATTAGTCGTCAAAACGACAGCTGGTAAATTGTGAAAAATGCATTAAACTGTAATCAGAAAACGCGGTTATATGCTATAGACCCTATAGTATCTGTGGTGTAAAGGCTGGGACACATTTCAAATTATAATGTACAATGCATAACGTTAGCTCTCTGGCTCATATAGCTGAGCGGACTAGAATACCTCCCGTTGCCAAGTCGTATCTAAGGTCCGTTCTATTTACTGGAGGAGTGAACAACGTTTTCGTTGCATAAGAACCTTACGGGAGGGTAATGATTGTTCCAGGTATTAGTCAGACCCTCAGGCGTTACCAGGGAAACTAAATTATGGCTTGTGAAAAACTTTATATTTTGATTGTAAAACGCATGCAAATATTAATTAATGGTCTTAATTTATTTTCTTTGGCAAGTGACCATGGTATAAGTGGGATAATGCCCTTCGAGGTGTCCATTAACATAAATTAATGGACTTCGCGGAAGCAACCGTCCGACGCGAACGCCTCCGCGTCGTCCATTAATTTATGTTAATGGACACCTCGTCGGGCATTATCCCTTACATATATTATCCATCCATCCATCCATCTATCCTCCACTCACTCACTCACCCATCCACTCCCCCCCCCACCCCCCTCCTCCAGGTGAGCCCAGTAGAGGTGCACAGTAGGGGTGGGGAAAAAAAGAAACGATTTATGTGAGTATCGGGATTCTTTGCTTCCGCAATACTTGCATTGTCAGGTTGACTGAAAAATCGTTTTTTGTAAGAAAACTAAATTTGAGCCAGAAATGTGAATGGTAAATGTACAGCATCAGCTATGTTCTGTTATCTATATATATCTATATCTATATCTATATATACACAATATTCACAGAATCGCAATACACCTATGTTATCGTATCGCAAGGTCCCTGCCGATTCCCGTCCCTCGTGCACAGTACCTCAGCATGCGGACCAGGGCGGGTATCCCCCCAGACTTGAAGATGGCGACCAGGCCCTCCCTCTGGTGGGAGAGGCTGTGGAGGACAGAGGCGGCGCACCGGGCCGTCTCCATGTCGGCCGCGGCCGTCATGGCGCGCACCACCGCTGCGATCATGGAGGGGGACTGCACCAGCACCCGGCGGCTCGCCTCCTTCCGGGTCAGCTGGTTCACGATCATGGCCGCCTTGTTGACCACCACCTTGGTTAGCGCGCACACACACACACACACACACACACACACACACACACACACACACACACACACACACACACACACACACACACACACACACGCTCATGATAATCATGACAACTGAGTGGGGAGGGCTGTTTGTTGTGTAGTCGTGGAAACTGCTGTGATTGGAGACGAAAAGCAGAAGATGGGTCATCTTGTGGGCTGACAAACCTATAGCCAGAGAGAGGGAGCAAGAGCGAGATGTGTGTATGTGTCTGTGAGAGTGAGGGCGCGCCAAGCAAGCGAGGGAGAGAGAGAGAGAGAGAGACAGACAGAGTATAGGCCATAATACATACTTCACCGCACACAGTCAAACTCTCTCGCATACACAACTAAACTCTCTTGCATACACAAATATACCCTCTCGCATATCACACACACTATCAAAGTCTCTCACACACAACTATACCCTTTCATGTTCACTACTATACTCTCTTGCATATACTAACATACCGCACACACACACTATCAAAATCTCTTAGATATACATACAAAACCTCTCGCATAAATATATATAGAGACTTTGATAGTGTGTGAGAGACTTTGATATTGTGTGAGAGACTTTGATAGCTTGTGTGAGAGAGTATGATTGAAACGGAAGGCAGTTTAAATTCTCGATTCCTGATTGGCTTACAGCTTTCTCTTCACAAAGACCCGCCCCACTTCCGGCCTTTCTGCTTAGCGGTAGTTACACTTCATGGTACAAGTTTTCTCAGCATGGAGAGACTAAACCAAGATATTGGATTAATAAATAACTTTGTTAACACAAGGACCGCCAGGTTTTTAGCACTCCCTTCAGCCGCCGCAACGGCCTGCCAGACCGTGAAATAATTCTGTCACGTAATTACATTGATAGTGTTCACAGTCACAATGATGCATTTTAGTCAATTTAGAAATGCTATATTTCCTAAACCAACAAAGAGATACAAATTTTTTCTGATTAAAATGTTTCTCAAAATTATCCCCCCCTTTTTTCACAAATCGCACCCTGCATGTGAGTGTCAAGTATATATACTTGACACACACCTATACATATGTGAAAGTGACAATATATGTATGTGAGTAGATTGATTTTAAATGTAAGATATATAATATATGTATGCGAGAATATGGTATATGTGAATACATATATGTGTGGAAGTGTAACTATATGTAAGTGAGAGTGAAAATACATGCATGTGTTGAAAAGTAATGGGTATATACTGTATATATATATGTGAGTATAATATATGCATGTGAAAGGAGAATGTATGTATCTGCGTGAAAATATATGGATGTGAAAGGAGAACGTATGTGAGAGGGCCAAAATTAATTATGGCTTGTACGGCCCTCATAAGCCAGTGCAGGCCAGCTCACCGGGTCCTCATCTGACAGCAGCTTAGTGAGCTCTGGCACCGCCCTGGTGGCCAGCTCTGCATCATCCTGGTAGTTGATCAGGTGCACGATGGCCGTCTTCAGCAGCTGGGAGGGCTCGGCCAACCGCTGCACGTTGCTCTGCTGCGCCGGATCCGATTGGACAGGCATGGCTGCCTCCCCTTCAACCAGCGTCTCTGGGAACATGGCGGCTCTGACACGCTGGGCTCTGGTTAGGGAGTACTGGAGGTCTAGGTCTGAAGGAGGGGAGAGAGAGTGAGATTAGAGAGAACACTAATGATAGTGACAGTGCATGTTCTCTCAAAATGGCTGCCATGCACACACTGTCAACACCTGGAAGAACTTGAAGAGGATAACTTGGAACGGCAGGGTGAATGTGTGAGTGTGTTTGTCATGAAGTTCAAACATACACACATATAACCACATAGAAACACACACACCCACACACACATAAAAGGCCTTGGGGTCTTTCAATATAAACAAAAATTAAGTGAGGTGAAACTTCGGTCACAGGGTTTCTGTGTATGCGTGGCGAAGCTGTCGCATGTGCACCCATGTGTGGTGGTCTGGGAATGATAGAAACTATTGTAGTGGAACAAGAGACTGTGCTATGATCTATTAATAATGACTCATCAAATATTGAGAAAAAAACACCACCGTCAATCCGTCAAGTTCCTTTATTTAATTAGCCATAAGAATAACCAAATTAATGAGCACAACTAAAACGATAATTTCCTCCCAATTCTTTTAATTGATTTTCCCTTCTTGATGTTTCTTGATGAGGCGTATAAAAGAGAAAAGATAACATCGTAATTTTTGCCATTTATCTAACACAGTTCCCTGGTAATTGCTATGGGATACAAGTTTTACTATTCTCATTACTTTGAAATGATCACTGTAATATTTCGTCTTTTTTTGTCGATGATGTACCATGAGCCTACTGTGAATGTGTCTGCGGTCTGGAGAGTTTATGCATATATCCAACAGCTTTCTGTCTCCTATTCACCCTAACAGCTGCCAGTATAGATATAGATATTTCACGGTACGTTTTTTATTAAACCATTTTAAAAGGGTGAAGGTAGGGCTGGGCAATAATTCAATACTATTGTTTATCGTCTTTGAATGGTGGTGTATCGTCATGAAATGAAGATACTATAAAACTGATAACCAGTTTTATAGTATAAATGAATTACGATGAGAAGATATGTCCTTAAAATAATCAAATAAGAGGTTTGAAACATCAGTGAAAAGGGAAAACTAGTTTTTAACTTTACTTTAAATTTCAATGTACTTAAATGTAATGACCCTCAGTTAGATTGTTTAGAATGGTATTTTGAATTCATAAGCATATCCGGATATTTATTCGATGTCATCTAATATAAACCATATTCGCGATAACAAATGTGTCCAGCTCTAGGTGAAGGTCCCTATATACAAACAGACCTGCCTAATCATTCGTAGCCAGGAGCACAGTCCTTCACTGGGACATGGATGTAATGAGCAGATGTGGATTGGGTTCAAGTGATGGGAAGCAGATGCACATCAAGGTAAGAAGTTGGGGTGGCAAGACCTACAAATGGGGTCACAGGTTTTTGTTTGTTTGAGTTAAACGGAGGCAACTCAAGGCAAAACATTGTTTTTGTTCAGGCTCCCATGGTTAGGTGTGTCTGGTTAAGTTTAACACATAAGGAACCTTCAGAGAGGTTAGACGTTGCTGTTTCTTATCAGTGCTATTCTGCCCCAATCATGAGCCAATTAATGCAATGGTGCCTTAGATCTTAGATTACCTAATTATGTCCCTCTTGATTGATTAAGTAATGTATGTGGTGATATCCAGCAATACAGTTCTCCCTCATTGCTTCACCACCTATGTCGAAAAAAAGTCTCAATCATGTTTTTCTTGATTTAATGTGAGATTAACCAAAATGTGTTTGTTCTGTGATGGAAAAGGGGTTTGATGTTGGAACCATGCATTGGGCTTGTTTGTACATGTGTTTGTACATGCATAATTGTAGTTTGTCTGAAAGTAATTCCTTATCAAGGAAACTTTTAGGACATGTGTTTTTTGTATACAAAATAACTAGATAGCTACAAGACATTAATGCGTGTCATCTCTTCTGCCGGTTCCTCATTTGTTGTTTCAAGAAACCTCTGCTCCAGAGGACAGAGCATAAAGGGCACACTGATGGCTATGAAAGCATACATTTTATATTGACTGTATACACTGCATACCTTGTATATTTAACATGAATAATTTTGCTGTCATGTTTATCCAAAGCGACTTGCAGTGAATTTATAGAATAGACACGGGTCATTCAGGAGCAGATACGGTTCAAGGATGCCTATGCCTACAGGATCCACTTCAGAGCTTGGATAAAATGGATATAATTTATGTTAGAAATAATATCATATGAACACGTTAGGTAGAGCCAATGATGAAGTTGAGAAGAGGTCATGGGACCGCTTTTTACTTATACCATTGCTGGGAAACTGTGATGATCTGGTTGTATTGTTGTAATTGCTAAATGTTTATTTTGGTTGTTCTAAATATGTGCATTTACCATGGGCCTTTGGATGTCTTATAACTAAATGTATGAATACTGTCCATTTGTGTAAATTGAAATAAATAAAAACTTTAATAACAAAAAAAAGGATGCCTACAGGTACAGGCTGCAGATATTCGGGATCGAACCATTGTTCTATTCAGCTGGGATTAATTTCAAACATCCATAATTACTGAGATATCTAGCTCTTATGTATATGACACTATATGTAAGGATATCCCTGTATTTGAAAGCACACATTATATGCAACCACAGACTGTATACAAAAACATGCACTGCAAAACCTTAGCCAGACATAATCTATGTCTATTCCCTGTTGGCTCTTAAGACGCATAGTGGTTTGGCTTGGGTCCTGTCACTCATCCCTATTGTACAAGGCAATAGTTCCTTCTTTTTTGTAGTTCAAACGACGAAAAAATGTGCCTCCCTATTCCACATGGTTTAAAAGCAGAAAACACTGTAGTGCCACACAGTGTTTTTGCACTTGGACCATAAAAGATCCGACAGCGACATGAAACATTCCTGCGGGCCCGTAAAGTTCCTTCCCATAATGGCACATGCTCCCGAGCCAATGAGACGTGTGGCAGTGATGTATCCTTTGCTTTCATTCTATATGTAGATGCGTCTAAAGCAGGGGGATGTTATGCTCACAAAAGAAAGAAAGAAAGAAAGAAAGAAAGAAAGAAAGAAAGAAAGAAAGAAAGAAAGAAAGAGAGAAAGAGAGAGAGAGAGAGATGCAGGAAATCACTTCTGCATAATGGGTTTGAGGAGCTAATGTTCACCGCTCTCGTTCCTCATTGAATGGCAGCCTTTTAGTTATGCTCTATTAGGTCAAGAAAGATTAAATAGAGGGAGGAATGACCTAAGGTTCCCGCCTTACATTCACTCCAGATAAACCAAAGGTATTCAGGACATAAAAAAAGACCACTGGTGAGAAGGTCTTGTCGAAAAGTAGAACCATTTTCACTCTACATACTGTAGAAGTCACTAAATTATGTATGTTTCGGGCATGAAACACACCCGTGTCTACGCCAGAGCTGGTTATATTTCATCATTTAGTGGTTACACCTCGCAGTTTTCCCTACTGGTAGTGAGGTAGTTTAGCAGAGCCATGGCAATATAGACAGGGGCCAACAATTCATCTTGCGTGACGGGAGCTAGGCCAATCCCAGCGTTTAGCTGCACTATTGCTAGGTTGCCTCCATGCTAGCTTTATGAATATTGCCTTCCTTGATTTACCGGTGTGTAACGGTGTGGTACTCTGGCTTGGTACTATTTTCTACTGGAGTTTGGTATATAGGCAGCGATTTATGCTGAGCATTCATACAGAATTGGGTCTCATATATATGTTGTTTTTTAGGACAAAAGTATAATAATAATAACAATAATAATAATAGCAGGAGATAAATGTGCAGACAGTAACCACTATATTCTTAAGCTGGATGAACGCCTCCACTAAATATGTAAATCTAAATGTAAATATAAATACCCACCTGCCTTCTGAAGAGGAGGATGAGAGAACATCATATTTGTATTTTACTTGGGAATCCTTTGAGAGAAATAATAAAAATGGTGCTTTTATCAACAGCGGGGTGTAGAGTGTGTGAGACGACCTTTCTGGTAATGTGCTGTTTAAATGTTTACTCTAAGTATATAGTGTGCCAAGAATGTTTATATATATATATATATATATATATATATATATATATATATATATATATATATATATATATATATATTAGTGTTGGGCATAGATTAATTTCTTTAATCTAGATTAATCTAACTGTAATCTTGGAATTAATCTAGATTAATCTAGATTAAAATGGCTCACTTGAATTCTGTCGAAGGCATTCATAATATGCGTGTGCTACCTAAATAATGACTAAAAATAAGTCTGCGCGAGGGGGGGGGGTGCGCGATTGTTGACCGGAGGGGGAGAGGTGCACGATTGTTGACCGGAGGGGGAGAGGTGCGCGATTGTTGACGCGATCCCAACTCGTAAAATACCGTCGGTAATATACCGACGATTTGTCACGCCCCTAGACGTCTGATACTGACGCAAAAGGTACCCTCCCGCGTCTGTGTGAAACGATCTGGGTTCTCATAAACCTGATCGTGTTGGTAAGAGACGAGCAGAGTCTACAGCGTCCGCTCGCAGAGCAGAGTCTACAGCGTCCGCTCGCAGAGCAGAGTCTACAGCGTCCGCTCGCAGAGCAGAGTCTACAGCGTCCGCTCGCAGAGCAGAGTCTACAGCGTCCGCTCGCAGAGCAGAGTCTACAGCGTCCGCTCGCAGAGCAGAGTCTACAGCGTCCGCTCGCAGAGCAGAGTCTACAGCGTCCGCAGTCTACTGTGAAACAATTCACTCCAAAAAGGGTTAGGGTTATGGTTAGGGTTAGCGTAATCTATCACCGTGACCGGGTTATTATTGGAGTGAATGGACGCTGTAGACTCTACTCGTCTCTTACCACCGCGTCGCCGGGCAGAGGACGCAGCCGTTCCGCAGCGCAGCCGTTCCGCGGCGCTTACCTTCCTTGGTGGAAATCTGGTATAGACCCAGCTCCCAACCCAACTTTGAGAATAGATTAACGGCGATAATTTTTTTATCGCGCGATAAGAGTCTCGCGTTATCGCAGCGCGATAACGCCGATAACGGCCCATCACTAACTAGGCCAAGTCAATAGCTGTCGCCGTCAGTTGCTACCGGCTTTTCCGGCAAGCGGAAGTCAGGAGACCTGTTTTCCGGTTTGGTCACGTGACGCTCGGCATAAAGCCTATTGCAATGAGTGTAAAGCGGAGGTTTCACGTGGCCGCATATATCGGTATCGGTTGATATCGGTATCGGAAATTAAGAGTTGAACAATATCGGTTATCGGTAAAAAAGCCAATATCGGACATCCCTAATATATATATATATATATATATATATATATTAGGGATGTCCGATATTGGCTTTTTTACCGATAACCGATATTGTTCAACTCTTAATTTCAATATCGGTTATCGGTAAAAAAGCCAATATCGGACATCCCTAATATATATATATATATATATATATATATATTAGGGATGTCCGATATTGGCTTTTTTACCGATAACCGATATTGTTCAACTCTTAATTTCCGATACCGATATCAACCGATACCGATATATGCGGCCACGTGAAACCTCCGCTTTACACTCATTGCAATAGGCTTTATGCCGAGCGTCACGTGACCAAACCGGAAAACAGGTCTCCTGACTTCCGCTTGCCGGAAAAGCCGGTAGCAACTGACGGCGACAGCTATTGACTTGGCCTAGTTAGCCCTTTTTACTGTTGGCGTTTTATTTGATTTTAACATCTGAATGTTAGTGAGAAGAAAAGATGGATGAAAAAAAACAGCGGTTAAAGCTAGCGAGTGAGTCCGGGAGAGGGCTACTCTCCTCGGACACATTACTCTGAAGCCCCGGTGACGGTCTGGAAGTGCGGATTAAAAAAATAAAACTAAAATAAAAAACAGCGGTAAAAACTAGCGTGTGTCCGGGAGAGGGCTACTCTCCTCGGACACATTACTCTGAAGCCCCGGTGACGGTCTGGAAGTGCGGATTAATAAATAAAATGTGAGCGCGGTACAGCGGACCTGAACCGGTTGTGATGAGACCTGTTTCGCAGAATGCGTTAGTATGTTGCGCATAACCCCTATTTTACTATTCAACGTAGAAACTTTGAAATAATTCCAAACCACCGACATAACTACAGCTACAACTAGCGTCCCACTACACGGCCGCTAGTGGTGGGCGGATCGATCCAAATATTGATAGTATCGACACCAAATCGGTATCGATATCGGATCGATACTAGCCTGTTGGGATCGATTCTTTACTTTAAGTTCCGCTCTTGTTTGCAATGCTGCGGTTTCGGCAAAGAGGAAACAGCCAGGTCACCGGACTCGCCGCTCCTGTGTCAGCACAGAGCAGGGACACTTTGCTCCCCCTCCCCCTCTTGTGTTTAGATGTTGCGCCGTCACGCGAGTCACGTGACGCAAAGCAAAACACTTGATAATAAAGCATTTTCTATTTAATTATAAACTTTGTTCTCATTCTGTCCTAGGTTTTAACTATTTAATAATAAAAAAGGAAACATCGCAAAAAACACTTAAGGTCATGACAATTAATTGAGATTTAGCAATTCAATGACGCATCCACCTTATTTATTGAAAAGTATCGGTATCGGTATCGATATCGGCGATACTGGCCCGTATTTACTTGGTATCGGATCGATACCAAAATATGCAGTATCGCACACCACTAACGGCCGCACATGCCCAGGCTTGTTATTGAGACGGCGCGGCGCGTTTGATGATGTCATCAAACCACGTCCTCACTTGAAACATAACAGATGTCTGAAATTACTTCAAAATCGATTACGGTATCGGTTAAAAAACCGATACCGATATTTTCCGATATTGATTTCTTTATGCCAATATCGGCCGATAATATCGGTGGGCCAATAATATCGGACATCCCCAATATATATATATATATATATATATATATGCCATTTGGTGGATGCTTTTCTCCACAGCGTGTTACAATACCATGAGTGCATATTTTTAGCACAGGTGGTCCCAGTGGGAATCAAACCCCTAACCCTATGGCAATGCCATATTCTACCAGTTGAGCTAGTCAGGACCACGACTGAAAATGTGATCAGAGTATGCAAAGATGTGTATCATTACAGTGAGTGAGTGAGTGAGTGAGTGAGTGAAACAGCGAGTGAGAGGATAAGAGTGATTGAGTGAGTGGATAAGACAGTGATTGAGTGATACAGTGACTGGGTGAGTGGATAAGACAGTGATTGAGTGAGTGAGACAGTGACTGGGTGAGTTGTCACACAAATCCCAGAAAATAAAGAGCTCCAGAAAGGGGGGGGGGGGGAAGAGAGAGAGATGGATGGATACATTGTGAAAAAGGAACTGAATGAGAATAAGACGGCTAAACGAGGTAAAAACAGAGACCAGGGAACCCAAAACAAAAATAAAACACTCACAGACTAATAGGAATGGGAATCGGCAGGGACGTCATGATACAATAACAACGATTATTTAGTGCCGATACGATATATATTGCGATTCTGTAAATACTGTGAACAGAACAGAACGTAGTTGAAGCAAATTGACTACTGGCGAATACACAAAAGTGCCCTCTGTAGAGAGTAACATTATTTTGCTTCCACTAAGATACCATTGACGTTAGTGGCTTACATTTTTTTGTGTCCAAAAGAAAAAAAATTTTAATCAACCTGACAATTATTGCACAAGCAAAGTATCCCAATTCTCGCATGAAGCCATTTTTTCCCTACAGACGAAACCTTCTACAAAACCAAACAAACAAACACATAAGCAAACGTGATCCCACAGGTTTCCTCACCTGTGGGGCTGTCCCCGCCACCATCGGCAGCGTCCCCGTTCCCGCCGCTCCCAGCGCTAACCCCGGCTGCGGCGGTGCCAGCACTAGCACTGGCGCTAGCCGCATACTTCTTGTTCAGGCTGTACTCTGTGCTGCTCTCGTCGTCCCGCAGCGTCGTGGCTCCTGATTGGATGCCGGAGTCGTGGGCATAGTACGTCTGCTGCCACTCTGCCACCTTCACCACGCTGTCTGCCTCACTCACTGGGACACACGCAAAAACACACCATTACTATCGTCACCATGACTACTGTCATTTAACTTGTCTTTTACCTCATCTTCCAGTGACTTACAGTGAATACAGGTGCAGGTCATTAAAGGACAATACCCGTCTGGGTGATCAAACCATCGTAACTGTCTGTCCTGGCTTCACTAAAACATCCGTTACCAATAAAATGTGTCAAAATTACTTTGTTGTACCCACTGCCTTCCTCTTTTGGAATCAATGCCCTTTGCGTCAGAACAGAATTTGTGAATGTTTGTGGACAAAAAAAACTGAATTACAGCACAATGATGAGTACAAAATATCTTATTATGAAGAACAAAGTGCTATATTGCTGTTTACATCTGTGGCAGGCGCATTCACGCTAAATGCTCTTAGGCAGAATTGGCACAACAAAGTCATTTTTTACAAATGATATTGGTAACGGATGTTTTAGTGAACCCAGACTAGAAAGTCCTTTAAGGAGCAGGTAGGGGTTGCACATCTTGCTAAAGGATCTCCTGCAGGTTAGGCTCCGGACATGGGGATCGAACCCAGTACCTTTCAGCGGAGAGTCAAACCATAAACACTACTGCACTATCCTGCCCCCATGACGCTAATGGAGGCTATGCTGTCTGTCTGCTGGTTTGTCAATACAGTAAACACTATTGCTAATAGTGTTTACTGTTTAGGCATTCAATGACCAACGGTGAATACAGGTACAGGCAGGGTTTAAGTTTGCCGGCAAATGCCGGCTTTTCGCCGTGATCATGTGTAGTTGTCCGGCAGATGAAAATAAATAAATAAATAGATTAATAGCATGTTAAATCGCCTAATACTGGGTGACCTATAAGACATGTTAAGACTTAAATATAAACTTGTACTATACAAAGGTTTGGTTATCCTCCACTCGCTACCGAATGGATGGAACAGGATAGAAACGGCCCTGAGAAGCCGCCTCACTAACAATATGGAACCCACCGGCTACCGGTCTGACGACCATCTAGCCTCTGGGAGCAAGGGCTGATTATTTACACACTTTCCCGGCTTTTGCTGTCTTGCGAAGGTGTTGGCGGTGCACAGCGTTTTTGTCTGATATTTTTATTTGCAGCCATTTCTCCACACAATCGTTATTTTTCGTAGGTGTTTTAAAATCAGCCACAAATAAACGGTAATTTGACAAATGTGGAATTTGGACCGACCAGCCTATTATTTTATTTTTTAGACCCAACTGCTTCTTCATTTAGCTTATTTTCGAGTTATTTAATTTGACGAGCTTGGAATTCAAAGAGACATACATTTAATGTAGGCTAATGTCTATTTAATTAACAATAGCAAGTTTTATTTTATTGTTGTAGCCCATATGCTCAGTTAGAAAAGTTTGTGAAGAGTTCATTCTGCTGACTAAATAAAATACATTTGTTGGATCATAGCATTTGTGTTTTATTGCTGTTTAAATGTAGGCTATTATATGGCTATTCAAAACATATGTCCGGGAGTCGAAAGTCGAAACTCTGGGTAGCCTACAGGTCAGTAAGATGCAGGTAGGGGTTTCTTGCTCAAGGATGCCTACAGTACAGGTAGGCTGCATGCATCGGGGTTCAAACCCAGTTTCGATTTGCTAGTTTCAGATGGGAGTCAAACACCCTAGCCACAACACTATAACTGCCCATATTATACAATAGCATCTCTTAAAGATAAATGGATGAATCTTCATCTAATTATATGGGCCATGAAATAAAAATCCGTCATATTCACCTGGTGGTATTTTATGTGGATGCAGGAATTATTTTTGCCATGCCTATTATTGCTTATAATCATTTTGTTGCCATCTGCACAAGGAATGTGCATTCTTACTGTGATTCTTACGACAACATTCATTTGTCTTATTTTGGCTGAGATCTGGCGTAAGCTATATAGTTTCTAGTGGATAATTATCTAAACAAACCACTGAGTACAAAACCATGTCACTATAACTATCAATACTGCTAATTGTGCTAGTGATCACATCCGCCACTGCTGTTGTTACTACTTCTGGTAGTACTTCTATAGTGTGGTGGGGATGCAGTGAGGCCTACTTACTTTGCATGGACATAATCTCTGCCCAACGTTGACCACTGTTTTCTATGATTTATGACCTGGATAAAGAGAGAGGGAGAGAGGAAGAGGGGGAGAGGGACAGAGAGATAATTTGAGAGGGAGAGGGAGAGAGAGAGAGTGAGAGGGGGAGAAGAAGAGAGGTAGAGGTGGAGAGGGAGAGAAGGAGAGGTAGAAAAGGAGAGGTAGAGGGAGAGGGAAAGGGAGACAGAATTTGAGAGGGAGAGGGAGAGAGAGAGCAATGGAGAGAGGGAATTTGAAATGGAGAGGGGGTGGAAAGCACAAACCATGTAACAGTTATATATGTATATATAGGTTATACTCTATATCTTTATCATTCATCATAACAGAAATAGGTATATTCATTTTAAAAGGCTTGGTACATGGATGTAAAAACAATGTTCAATATTCCCAGTAAATGATGCAACTACAACATCTATTCCTTTTTGAATGTGTTAACTTCTCCCAGAGGGTTCAGCATCTTTTATGGCAAGACCCCCCTCCCAATTATACAACCTGAGAAGATAATGTGTGTGGTGTGTGTGCATGTACGCAACAACATTGCAGGATCAATTTGAAAGACATATCACTCGGCCCCAAAAATACCCACAGGCGACAGCTATTAAATCATTATTATGTGTTTGATGTTCAGCCCCTGTTTGTCAGCATGTGTTACGTGTGTGTGTGTGTGCGAGCACGCGCGCGCAAGTTCACGTGATCATGCATGAATGTGTGTTTCGTTAACGAGTGACATTCAAGACCAAGTCAGCATTGTAACTGATCCCTCAATCCCTCCCCTCCAAACCCTCCGAGAGTCAACCATGTTTAATTCATGAGCCAATCTTAAACCTGCTGCCGTGCGCCTCAAGTGTCACTCTGAATGGATAAATAAACACCAAACACACCGCCGCGTCGGGCTCCCATTAGAAACAAAAAAAAAAAACGCTGTTTGTTCTCAATGACTCAATAACGGTGTCGTGAAACGTAAATGTTCTGTTCCAACGCCCGCAGCGCAGCGACCCCCTGGGGGGGATTCAGGGCTAGGATATCCTGGGCAGGTGCAGGGTTTAATTTAATAAGAGCCACAACCTCGCCAAGGTTGTTAACACTAATCACCTTCATTCATTCTGCAGAGGGGGAAACCTTTGTGGATAGGAAGCTACGCGGCTGGAGGGAATTCTGGATGGCACTTTGGATGCAGTGGGACTCAGTGTTTTAGACACTGAAAATAAACTCTATAAACCATATTTTATTCCCATTTCATATTTATTTTATCACCTCTCCTACTACTACTATGAGAAGAAACACCATTTACTCTTCTACCACATTTATTTTATATTACCTCTACTACTAATACTACTACCTCTACTACTACTACTACTACACCAACAAAGCGTAGTAAGCACCAAAATACTCGATAAGAACAAGAATAATATCAACAACACAACTGGGAATAGCTATGATGTACATAAACACTTCTGCAAAACAGTTAAATATAACCAGGCTGCTGCCTGTAAACATCTGTTAAGCAGATGTTTGTTAAAAAAAATAAAACCATGATTGTGTTTACTTTACATTTGTGGTTTTATTTAAAGGCAACAGAAAAGCCAACTAGAAAATTCCCTCGGGGGAAATTTTGAAAGTGCCATGGGGGCTACTGCCCGAGTGATTATGTAATATGTAGTAACATTATGATATTATATACAAGGAGCACACCTACAACAAACGTTCCTTTTTGAAGTACTTATTTATACAGCAATCTATGCCCTTTCAACCTCATTATGTGGGAAACAAAGTTACAAAAAAATGATGAAGGGTTGCAGGCAGAGTCTGCAAATACACACACACACACACACACCTGTAAGACACCAACATGAATCAAGTCAAGTAATCAAGATACAGTACAGTTTTATGGAGGACTAAAAGTGCCAAAAATAAATAATTACTTAAATGTGACATTAATTAATTAAAATTGGAATTACATACTTAAATGTGTCATTAATTCATTAAAATACCGATTAATTTTATTTAATTAACTCTGGGGTCCGGACTCAGAGTTACGGGGGCACTGGCCCCCGCTGCCCCCCCCTAGAATCGCCACTGATTGGAGCGGTACAGAGAGCATTATCCGTCGCGGAGCAAGCCATGTCAATGGGAAAGGAGTAGGGTGACCAGACGTCCTGAGAAATTCGGGACAGTCCCAAAATCTAAGCGTTTGTCCCGAGTCCCGAATCCAGCCCTAATTGTCCGAAAATGATACTCAAGCAGTAGTAGTAGTTATAGGAGTAGTTATTTTCTGATAAACATTAAAAACTGTCCATACTCAGTCCGTAGAGAGGTTGAGTTGACTGCATGCAGTCCCCGACGGCAGCCCCCCCCCCCCCCCCCGTCGTTTCTGTGGTGGGCCAGTCCAGGAGAAAATTGACAAGGCCGAATTTTGTTACCAGTCCCCCCGACCAAAAAAAAAAAACGTCCCGAATTTCAGCCAATCTCATCTGGTCACCCTAGAAAGGAGTACCCACACAAGAAGGATTAAATGACAAAAGGTATATATGACTAATAAGACCCAATCAATTTGATAAATATAGCGTGTCCTCCCGTGTTTCAGCCGGGTCGACATACAGCTGGGCTATTGAAAGGAAAAAAAAAAAAAAGGCGTGTGTGCGCGGCGGGTTTTAACACACCACTGTGGACCTGTAGCATATTTGCTGACTGGTGTAAAAGTGTATAAACCAATGGTCCATTTGACATTCAAAACGTAGTGTGAATGTACCCTACGCACGGCGACCAAGCTTTCATAAATACAGCGCGTCCTCCCGTGTTTCAGTTGAGTCCATATACTGTGGGGCTATTGGAAAAAACGCATGTGTGTGCGGCGGGTTTTAACACACCACTGTGGACCTGTAGCATATTTGCTGACTGGTGTAAAAGTGTATAAACCAAGCTTTCATAAATACAGCGTGTCCTCCTGTGTTTCAGTTGAGTCCATATAATGCGGGGCTATTGGAAAAAAACGCGTGTGTGCGGCGGGTTTTAACACACCACTGTGGACCTGTAGCATATTAGCTGACTGGTGTAAAAGTGTATGAACAAATCATCCATTTGAGATTCAAAACCTAGTAGTGTGGCTGTAGCCTAAGCACGGCGACCAAGCTTTGATAAATATAGCGTGTCCTCCCGTGTTTCAGCCGCGGTGTTTCAGCCGCGTCGATATATATACAGCGGGGCTATTGGGAAAAAAACAAAAAAACGCGTGTGTGCGCGCGTGGGTTTTAACACACCACCGTGGACCTGTATTTGAGATTAAAAACGGCGAATATTACCAGAAGCAGTTCTCGTGTACCGCCGCCATCTCTTTCCCGTGTACTGCCGCCATCATAAATCAATGTTTTCCTGTGTACCGTGATCAACGGGGAAGAGCAGATCGGCGGTGACCAATAGGAGTCCTCTTGTATCCACCGTCCAATCAGACGACGGATATCTGTAGGGTTTGCCTGACAACAGCCTCGCGCCAGTTAAACTGACTAACCAACCGTAATTAGATCACGCGCGCACACCTGCGCGCGATAGCCCCCAGGCTGAGGCTGAAAGAAATGTTGAGAAAAATAGCGCTTTTCTGCCTCTGCACTGGTCTCACATTTGGGCTTATTCTGACAAAACGGTAGCATGTATCAGAAAAAAGACCATCATCACTGTAAGGACTTCCTGAACGATTTGGTGTTTCTACAGTGTTTCTACAGTAAATATTGTGGACACACTTGCAAGTTTAAAACGGGTCCGTTCTGCTTCTCTCTGAAAATATTTGTATTGGAGTTAATGAGGAGAAGAGACAGACTGGCCGCATTTAGAGGCTGCTAATTCAAATTCTGTAAGTCTCTCTGATTTTTTGAGCACATCATGAGAGACAGAACAAGTATGTCTACAAATTTGCAGTTTTTCGCGACTTACGTCGCGATGGAAAGAGAAAATAGGGGAAAAAAATAGAAGAAAAAATCCATAGTATAACAATAGTGCTCGGTGCGATGGCCCCGTGGCATTAATAAAACACCCTGCCAAGTTCTTAGTACCGAACAATTAACCTCAATGTGTTATTCAGAAAAGAGAGAGGATTTAATACAGGGGAAAATGTGCTTTAAATGCAAGATGCAACACTAATGAGAATACATGTTGCTTGTCCGCGACGGATCACAAGAGCATTGGTTCATGAAAAACACAAGCAACTCTTTTTCCCCTCCAACAAAGTGTGGAGGAAGATAGTAGCGGCTATTGCCTTCTCGGAAAGTAAGGGATAATGTTGTGGTTTCACAGCTATTTTGGCTGCATGCAAGGGCGTCAGTTTGGTTTTAGAAGTGGTGGGGACCAGGGCTGAACTGTGTGTGTGTGTGGGGGGGGGGGGGGGTACGCGATTGTCGACGGGGGGGGGGGGCGCGATTGTCAAGGGGGGGGGGGGCCTATCGCATGATTTAGACTTGACGGTTTTGGTTGAGTATGTGGGGATTTTTTCGGTCGCAATTGGTTTACACATTTTTAAAAGTGGTGGAGACAAAATTCAAATTATAAATAGTGGTGTGGACATGTCCCCCCCCGTAATCTACGTCTATGGCTGCATGGCATTTGAGGAGGCGTACATGTAGGCCTACTAATTATGAGGACTTGGAAAATAAAAACAGCAATGTATGAAGACCTCAGCAAGCATGTGTTTGCTGAACCCCACCTCCGCTATGCCCTTATCAGATCTTTGACCCTCTTGTCCGATCAACAAGCAATCAACAAGCTAATGTACAGTGTGGAAGGCTAGCGTTAGCGTTAACATTAAACGATGTGGACAAATACGAGAGTATGGAAGCAAATCTGTACCATAATTCAAATTAAAGTGGATTAACAGAAATGCTTTTTCATTTTCAAAATATAGCTGCATTTTTTGACACATAAATAAAATGAATAATAAATCATCCAAACTGCATTTTCATTTTCTTCTTCAATATTGCTCATTTTGTAACTTAATTAAAATGAAAAAGAAAAGGACATTTAAGATTTCATTTTCAAAATATGCCCCGGCAAATAGTTACCAAAATTCAATTTGAAATGTCAAATTTGAAAACTAAAATGCATTAACAGAAAGGCATTTTCATTTAAGGTCATTGCTGCATTATTTGACTCATAAATAAAATGAATAATAGATCACCCAAACTGCATTTTCATTTTCTTCTTCAAGACTGCTCATTTTATGACAACTAAAAAGAAAACAAAGAGGACATTGCTTTTTCGTTTTCATGCCCGCCCCCCCCAAAAAAAGTCCATAATTCAATTTGAATTCGCAATCCCAAGCGGCGCAGGAGAGTGACGTCAGTGGCCTCTATTCTTCTTCAGTTCAGAGTCTGACCGTGATACGCAACTAATACGTTAGGGGGCGGTGTGCATATTTGACGCGGCGGCAAGAGGAGAGTGCGAAGTAGAGTGCGCTGGTACAGGCAGGCCGCTCAGGCTGTGTGACGAGCAGTAAGCACAACAGTTCGTTCACCGGATCGTTCATACGGATCGGTCTCTCGTTCATTTGTCACATGACAGGCAGCTCAGGCTGAAGAGAGCAGTAAGCCAAACAGTTCGTTCACTGGATCGTTCATACGGATCGGTCTCTCGTTCATTTGTCACGTGACAGATACCCAGTCACCGTCGTGCCGTGCTGTCAAACAACAGCGGCAGGGAGGATACAGGACACAAGTCACTTTATTGTGATGTGTATTTTCTTTCCTAGGTTTTCACATGGTTTGAATTGCTTGTGGCATTTTGTGTAAACTTTATCAGCTGAAGTAAACCATGTTGCCTTCATTGTTAAGTGTTTGAGAACCGCGGTCTTTTTTACAACGCTCACAAAAAAAAAGATTAGCTCAATTTACTGTCCGCGAGTAAAAGATCCGAGTCAGTAAAAAGAGTCGAACTTCCCAACACTAGTGTACAGGGCCGTGTTCCGTGTTCTTCCATGAGTACACTTAAACATAGTACACTATCCGCACTCAATAGGTACGCAGATCTTCAGATGTTAGTGCTGTTCCAAATGCAGTACTCTGTGGTGCACTTAACGGAAATGACCATCAGCTGCGCGGCCGCGTCACCCATAGACATATATACATAGACGCCTCATGACGTGCTGGAACGTAACCCAGCGTCGCCGCCATATTGGTTGGGTCTCCTCGCTCTAGTCTAGCATAGGAGTCAACGGGAGAGCAAGCTATGCCAGTATTTTGTGCAGCTTACGGCGCAGTATTGACACCAGATCGCGTGGGATTACCTTTCACAAGTAAAATTGAACAATAATTCTTATTATTTAAAAAAAAATCAAAAATTATTAATTCGTCCTGTATCATAAATAAATCTCTGCCATTTGTAACAAACCAAACCGTGTGAAAATCCAGTAACAATTCGGGGAGTTATGCTTATTATTGTAGTTGGGGATACACCTTCCTCCATAGAAATGAATGCACTGGGGGCGCACTGGGGACCCATACAAGATGGCGGCCGCGCTGCTACGTCAGCTCTAACGGGCAGCGTCAGTCTATGAGGCGTCTATGTATATACACTCACCGGCCACTTTATTAGGTACACCTTGCTAGTACCGGGTTGGACCCCCTTTTGCCTTCAGAACTGCCTTAATCCTTCGTGGCACAGATTCAACAAGGTACTGGAAACATTCCTCAGAGAGTTTGGTCCATATTGACATGATAGCATCACGCAGTTGCTGCAGATTTGTCGGCTGCACATCCATGATGCGAATCTCCCATTCCACCACATCCCAAAGGTGCTCTATTGGATTGAGATCTGGTGACTGTGGAGGCCATTTGAGTACAGTGAACTCATTGTCATGTTCAAGAAACCAGTCTGAGATGATTCGCGCTTTATGACATGGCGCGTTATCCTGCTGGAAGTAGCCATCAGAAGATGGGTACACTGTGGTCATAAAGGGATGGACATGGTCAGCAACAATACTCAGGTAGTCTGTGGCTTTGACACGATGCTCAATTGGTACTAATAAGCCCAAAGTGTGCCAGGAAAATATCCCCCACACCATTACACCACCACCACCAGCCTGAACCCTTGATACAAGGCAGGATGGATCCATGCTTTCATGTTGTTGACGCCAAATTCTGACCCTACCATCCGAATGTCGCAGCAGAAATCGAGACTCATCAGACCAGGCAACGTTTTTCCAATCTTCGATTGTCCAATTTTGGTGAGCCTGTGCGAATTGTAGCCTCAGTTTCCTGTTCTTAGCTGACAGGAGTGGCACCCGGTGTGGTCTTCTGCTGCTGTAGCCCATCCGCCTCAAGGTTCGACGTGTTGTGCGTTCAGAGATGCTCTTCTGCATACCTCTGTTGTAACGAGTGGTTATTTGAGTTACAGTTGCCTTTCTATCAGCTCAAACCAGTCTGGCCATTCTCCTCTGACCTCTAGCATCAACAAGGCATTTGCGCCCACAGAACTGCCGCTCACTGGATATTTTCTCTTTTTCGGACCATTCTCTGTAAACCCTAGAGATGGTTGTGCGTGAAAATCCCAGTAGATCAGCAGTCTCTGAAATACTCAGACCAGCCCATCTGGCACCAACAACCATGCCACTTTCAAAGTCACTTAAATCACCTTTCTTCCCCATTCTGATGCTCGGTTTGAACTGCAGCAGATCGTCCTGACCATGTCTACATGCCTAAATGCATTGAGTTGCTGCCATGTGATTGGCTGATTAGAAATTTGCGTTAACGAGCAGTTGGACAGGTGTACCTAATAAAGTGGCTGTCTATGGCGTCACCCGCCAAACCAACCCGGAAAGAGAAGAATGGCCACTGACGTCACTCTCCTGCGCCGCTTCAGGATTGCGAATTCAAATTGAATTATGGACTCTTTTTTGCGGGGGGTGGGCATGAAAACTAAAAAGCAATGTCCTCTTTGTTTTCTTTTTAGTTGTGTCATAAAATGAGCAGACTTGAAGAAGAAAATGAAAATGCAGTTTGGATGATCTATTATTCATTTTATTTATGAGTCAAATAATGCAGCAATGACCTTGAAATGAAAATGCCTTTCTGTTAATGCATTTTGATTTTCAAATTTGACATTTCAAATTGAATTTTGGTAACTATTTGCTGGGGCATCTTTTGAAAATTAAATCTTAAATGTCCTTTTCTTTTTAATTTTAATAAAGTTACAAAATGAGCAATATTGAAGAAGAAAATGTAAATGCAGTTTGGATGATTTATTATTCATTTTATTTATGTGTCAAAAAATGCAGCTATATTCTGAAAATGAAAAAGCATTTCTGTTAATCCACTTTAATTTGAATTATGGTACAGATTTGCTTCCATACGAGAGGTCTGTGGAAGTGATTATTCTCATTTCCCACCTGCAGCTAAGTTTCAATTTGAGTGCACATTGAATTGCACACAAAAAAGAAAAAAAATAAATGTCTTAATTTACTGTCCCTACAAGGGTATTAGGTTAATTAGAACAGTTGCCGATTTGTTAGTTAATGTTAGGCCTACTAATTAGATTTACTTACATGCAAGTAGTGGGGTAAGGATAAAGCACACAAGACTATTGAGGTTTGGTATTATATTTATTTTTACTATATCATTATATAATAATAATAATAATAATAATAATAATAATAATTATTATTATTATTATTATTATCATCATTTATGGTGTTTATTTATTTAGTGCAGTCCTTCGTTTACCTCAGCCTGTAGAAAGACAGATCTAGGGCATAGCCAAAAACAAACCAAATGTGAAACAAATCATACACCAACACCAACTACAACATTTCCTTCAACTTCTTTATTCCTCGCTCTACTTTAATAAAAATGTACAAGTTTCCGCAACAAGCAAGTCAACCACATGAACTGGTTAATCAAAATGTTGGAAGCATTTACAGCTCTGACTCCTCTTGTCATCGTGGCGTGGTCTCACATATCTTCTCTTGTCCTATCTTCCCAAGACCAGCCTTGCATTTGTAACCTGGATGTGTCCCTCTCTCCTAGAGAAGAGATCTATGCCGCTGACCTAAGTATAATGTCTACAATATCTAAGTCTAGAGTCTGTATCAAAAGAAAAATCTTAGACCTAGGACCATACAGCTCAGAATTATCACAGGTTTACTCAGATTCACGCTCACTGATCTTCTAGGTTTGGGAAAGGAGATTGGCAGTAGCAGGCTCTGGAAGGGAGCCAATAAGACCTCCAACCCACAAACACACAGGACCACAGTGTTATGCAATAGAAATTTATCTTTATGTAAATGTCTTGTTCAGTTTCATTTAGTTTGGTTAACGTAAGAATATCTTCATGTAATTAACTAAAACATACCACAAAAAATGTAATTTAAACCACCAAAATGGATGTGAAGCAAAAATAAAACATGTCAATACCCCCCAAAAAATTAGGAAAAACAATAAATGTTGTACCACTTCAGTTCCTTATGGTGTAACAAAACAACCTGAGTTTCAGGCAGAATAAAGTATCAAAAGAAAATGGATAAAGAGCTCCTCAGGTGGGTGTCCTTTTGTTCTGGTTCCTACCACCCTTCTAGTACGACAAGCATCCTTCGTCCACGTCCTGACACGCAGAAGGCATCCACGAACAGCAGTCCTGGGCCACAATGAAGCAGTTCCTCACATGGCACAGGAAGAATCGTCCCTCAAAAAAAACCAGTCAGAATATTCAAAAGTTGAGGAAAGCGCCCTGGCGGAGCCTCTCCTACGACCAACTTCGCGTCTTCGAGGTAGATACTCGTTTGTAGTTCAACTACAACTAACTTCCACCAATGTTCATAGAACAATCATGTGCTAACTGAAGAACAGCGTGTTTCATCGCAGCACGGAGTTTTTCTTTTTCCTGTGTCACGCGCCCTCGCACACACACCGCGAGCTGCAGGTGATGCATTCAAGGCTCGCTCCGGAAATCTGAATATCGGCCAACTATATACGGAAAAACCACGATGCATTTAAGTAACCCGGTATTTCCTAGTACTCTAAATCTAAATTGGGGTTACACTCTCCCCCTCTAAACTGCATGAGTCCCTGCATGCATTCCTGTGAAATAGCAGCTCCTAAAGCCTGAAGGAACGAACCCATGGCCAAGGTTAAAGGCTCCCCCAGCTCATCATAGGTGAGTTTCCGAGGCGGACGTCTCTCCCTAACAGAACGCCTGACAGTCTCTGGACTCTCAATTGCTACATTGTCAGTGTCTGCAACTACAGGGTCTGTGATGATGAGATGTGTCCTCTCGAACAGGTGAGATGTGTGTCATGTCAGGGTCTGGGATGTCAATGACAACATGGTCTGGGGCTCTACATTGAGAAATAGGATGTGTGACTGTACTACTACCCTCAGAGCTAACCAGAGGAGGTTCTGGTTGAAACTGTGTGGAGCTTTGGGGCACGAAGGAAAGGGTATCAGGGTTTAACACCCTGGAAGCTGGTTGAGGCTCACTGAAGCCTCCTTCCCTCTGTAGGAAAGGACCCCTAGTGATGATTTCTGGCACCCATGGGCTAGGATACAGTTCATCCTCATCACTGTACAACTCGTCCTCCTGACAGTCAGCATCCTCTTGTGTGTCTTTTGTTGTTTTGTCTCTCAATCTCCTCTTCTTTGATGTGTCAATGGGGGGACTGTACTCTCTGATCTCTGTTACAGGCAGGAACCCGCACGGCAGAAGAAGATCTCTGTGTAATGTGCGCTGCGGCCCCTCCCCTGCTTCAGGTTTAACTACATAGACGGGACTGTCTTTAATCCGTCTGACAACAACATGGATTTTCTGTTCCCACCTATCTGCTAGTTTGTGTTTCCCCCTGATATTCACGTTTCTCACTAAGACCCTATCCCCCTCCAAGAGTTCAGCAGCCTTGACCTTCTTGTCAAACCGGGCCTTGTTCTTCCCTCCCATCTTCTGGAAGTTTTTTACAGCTAACGAGTAGCTCTCTTGTAGACGCTGACGAAGGCCCTTGACATACTCTGAGTGGGTCTTGTGATTCCCCATATCAGGGTGGATTCCCAGAACTAGATCAATTGGCAGTCTGGGCTGCCTACCAAACATTAGCTCATAAGGCGAAAAGCCTGTTGTATCGTTCCTCGTACAATTGTATGCTTGGACCAATGGTTTGACAAAATCTCTCCAATGGTATTTGTCTCTTTCTTCCAAAGTCCCTAGCATACCAAGGAGAGTCCGGTTAAACCGCTCCACCGGGTTTCCCCGGGGATGGTACGGGGTGGTACGGACTTTGTCTGCTCCAATCAGTGTGCAGAGTTCTCTGATTGTTTTAGATTCAAAATCTCTGCCCTGGTCGCTGAGCAGACGACTGGGGAACCCGTAGTGAACAATAAAGTTTTCCCATAAAGCCTTCGCGACAGTTTTGGCTTTCTGATCTCTAGTCGGCACTGCCACAGCAAATTTTGTAAAGTGGTCAGTGATGACTAAAATGTTTCTTGTGTCTCGGTTATCTGGCTCAATGGATAGATAATCCATACAAAGAAGCTCAAGCGGGTAGGTAGCGGAAATGTTCTCCAAAGGTGCGGCCTTTTGCGGCACAGCCTTCCTCCTGAAACAGCGTTCGCACTTTTTGCATTTCTCTTCAATGTCTCTGGCCATCCTTGGCCAGTAGAACCTGGCACGAGCAAGATGAAGTGCGCGCTCAAAACCAAGATGGCCAACATCATTATGCACTCCCTGCAGTGCTCTCTTTCTGAACTGCTCAGGTAAGACCAACTGGTAGACGAGATCGCCTCGTTCAGACCACTTCCTGTACAGGACGTCATCCCTGAGTTCGAGTTTTTTCCATTCCCTGAGAAGGAGTTTGACATAAGGATGTTCAAGGCTTGTCTCTCTGAAACTGGGTTTTACAGCTCTCCTCACAAAGGTGATGACGCGTGAGATAGATGGATCATTATTTTGAGCATTACACCAGTCAGAGTTGGTCATGGATGGTAAAGTGTCCTCACCGAAAACATCAGCCACGACAGAGGGGTCGACAACAAGAGACTCTGCAACAACAGGTTGCTCTGAATAATGGTGGTATTCACCTTTAAATGTCACAAGATGACGTTGGCATAATGCAGAGAACACTTCATGACCCATGTCCTCCCTTGTCTCCATGAGCCGTTTTTTCATGTCCTCTATTCTCTCTCTCTCTTTAGTGAAAGCTTCATCCTCAAGAGGCGGACCTTGAGGCCGCCGGGATAACCCGTCTGCGTCGCGGTTGGCCTGCCCTGCCCTGTACTTGATGGTGAACTGGTAAGTAGAAAGAGCGGCTAACCAGCGGTGTCCAGCAGCGTCTAGCTTTGCAGATGTCAGCACATATGTGAGGGGGTTGTTGTCGGTAAGTACAGTAAAACTTGATCCATAAAGGTAACCATTGAACTTCTCACAAACCGCCCACTTTAAGGCCAAGAATTCAAGCTTGTGAGTGGGATAGTTCCTCTCGCTCTTTGAAAGACCTCTACTGGCATACGCAACAACTCTGAGCTTCCCCTCCTGCTCTTGGTAGAGCACAGCCCCCAACCCGTCGCAACAAGCGTCAGTATGTACAACATACGGCAGTTGTGGATTCGCAAAGGCAAGGATGGGTGCTGACGTCAATTTCTCAATCAGAGTTCTGAATGCATTCTCACACTCGGCAGTCCACTCCTCACCAAATGGTGCATTGGGGCTCACAAGAGGTGTTGTGCGCTCCCTCTTATACACTTTGCCTCTTTTCTTTGGTGGGTAATAGCCCGCTGTCAGGCTATTAAGAGGTTTGGCTATCTGGGAATACCCCTCGACGAACCGCCGATAGTAACCAGCGAATCCTAAAAAACACTTTAGCTCTTTCCTGTTTAAAGGACGAGGCCAATCTCTCAAGGCGGATATCTTTTCAGAGTCAGTATGAACTCCCCGCGCATCGACCACATGACCAAGATACTTGACTGATGTCTTAAAGAAGTGACATTTTTCTGGAGAAAGCTTAAGACCGTAGTCCTTAAGACGGTTCAGCACCTTCATGAGCCGTGCTTCGTGTTCTTCCAATGTGTCTGAAAAGACAATCAAGTCGTCCAGAAATACCAATACCTCATTGAGGTGCAAATCGCCGACACACCTCTCCATAAGGCGCTGAAAGGTGCTTGGCGCGTTCGTGACACCCTGCGGCATGCGATTGAATTCGAAGAAGCCTAGGGGGCACGTGAAAGCAGTTTTAGGCTTGTCTTCTTCAGCCATCTCAACCTGGTAATAACCAGATTTAAGGTCCATGACTGAGAACCATTTAGCGCCACTTAGGGCCGCAAAGGTCTCCTCAATGTTCGGAAGAGCATATGCGTCTCTGATGGTTCGAGCATTTAGTTTCCTGTAGTCGATGCATAGTCTGATTGAGCCATTCTTTTTTCGCACTAAGACCACTGGCGACGCGAAAGGGCTCTGTGACTCTTTAATGATCCCTGCGTTGAGCAGTTCTTTAAGATGTTGCTTGACCGCCTCCCTGTCGCTGGGATGAATAGGCCTTGGCCTCTCCTTAAAAGGAGTCTCGTCATGAAGCCTGATATGATGTCTCACAGCAGTGGTATGACCATATGACAGGTCATCCACAGCGAAAACTTCTGGAATGGATCTAAGCTTGGTGGTAATGCGGTCTTTCCATTGTTCAGATATTGGTGAATCTTCAAGATTGAACTTGAGGTTGTCAATGTCAGGTTTGTTGTGATGAGAGTCACCTTGCTCTGGTCCAAGCGGTGTGATCTGCTGAGCTGCACATATTTGAGCAATGATACATTTCGGCTGCAGTGTAACATCGTGGTCACTGAGGTTACGCAGGACGACAGGGACCTTGCTGCTGGACTTAAAGAGAATATCCATTAGCGCAGATTCAAGGAACACGCCACCTGGCAACCCATGACGTTCGTTGGGTTCAAGTACAAATGTAGTTTGACTGTTCTTTTCCAGCCTGACATCACCTGTGACGCAGCACGTTTGTTTCGCAGGGATGGTGATGGGATTTCCACCATGTAACCTGACAGGATGTGCATGGTTGTCAAGGTCATGGATCCGGGCAATGTGCTGGAAGATCACTGCAAGGTCTCTGGAGGTGAGTTGGCGAACGAACTCTGGACCTTCTCGTTTGAGTACTCGTTCATAGAGTCTGAATAACACATTTGTACCAATCAACAGGGGGGTCCTGCTGTTGAACTGACACTCCGGCACGACAAGTGCTAACACAACTAGCTCCTCTTCCCTGCCAGGAATTGATAGGAGGAAGGTGACACGAATTTCTATGTAGCCAAGGTAGGGGACATGCTGTCCACCAGCTCCCTCGATTTCAAGAAGAGCTTCAATAGGATGCACAGGTAAGTGAGAGAGATGGTTCCTATGAAAACGCTCAGACACTGTTGTAACTTGTGACCCGGTGTCCATGATTGACTCACACTGTACGCCCTCAAGAAAGACAGAAGCTGCACAACGAGGACCTATAAGTCCTGGAGGTATAGACCGCTCTGTGTTACGGTAAGTTTCGGTCATTGTCTGTGTCATGACTCTCTTTTGTGTTTCAGCACCATTAACTGATTTGTTGGGACAGGGATTATCCTCAACTACAGCTCCTGGATGTCCCGCAGCAGGAGCTGCTGCTAGTTTAAAGCAAATGGCGAAGCAGCCTGCTGAGCCAAGAACTTATCTTGCCTCTCTCTAAGGTCTGCATTTTTCTTACGAACCAATGTGGGGTTAGGTTCGTTTGAGCAATGGGCAGCAATGTGGTTGTCTTCCCCACACTTGAAACAAAATCATGCCCTTGGCATTCCAGGCACCTTAAAGGGTCTCCTCATGTTATTGCTACTGATTGCGAGGCAGTCTTTCTTTTGAGTTTCCTCACTTCCCTTTCTACTTTGTGCTAGTTTTTCAACTTGTTTCGTCAGCTCAGCTATCTTGTTCTCAATGCTAGAGGTTTCAGCTGGTTTTGGTTTTGACACTGGGGGAGGGTTACTGTCATGAGTAGGGTTCTGTGGCTTTTTGCTTAACTTTTCCAACTGTTTAGTTAGCTCATTCACTTTCTTTTCAAGCTTTAATGCCTCATTTTGTTTTGTGTTGGGACAGGCTCACAGTCATAAGAGGGCATGTCAAAAACATGGTGGGCATACATGCTAGCTTTTGAAGCACCCAAATGTTTTTTCATCCTGTCTAGCTTTGCTGAACGACGGTCTTCCTCAGTTCTCAACATGAGAAGGAAGACGGGGAACGTTGGCGGATTGCTCCTTTTGCACTCTAACTGTAGGCTTATGATGATACTCTGATCCCAACAGCCCCTACAGAATTGTCTGAGCAAGTGATCATTGCAGCTTCCAGCTGAGACTCCCCCTCTAGAAATTGCCCTTGTGAGGAGGCTATGGAGCCTGTTCAAGTATGCCGACGGCTTCTCTCCATTGTTTTGGTTAGAGCTGAGAAATGCAGCGAACAACTCCTCTCCATCCTCTACGACACCAAAAGCAGCTTCAAGTTGAGTGACATAAACGCTCGGTGGTGAAGAGATGCCGAGAGGCTTCACAACGTCAGCTGCTGGACTCAGCAAGCTCTCAAGAATCCTTCTTACCTTGTGAGCGTCACTCAGGGAGGAATCGTCAAGGAGGAGATCGACTTGGGTGCGCCAAGTTTCATAATCCACCTCACCATTTGGCCTTGGCATCCGTCCAGAGAAGGTGCGCATCCTTATTTGTGGGGATGATGAAGTGGCGGACTCACTTCGGATCACATGTTCCACAATCACTTTCTGGATCTGAGGGGGGTTAAAAACATTCTCCCTGACGTGAACTGGGCTCACTGGTACACTAGCAGGTGCACTATGAACATGTGTAAGCTCTGCAGGTTCATTCTGGTCTGTACTAGGTGTGTTACCATCTTGAGTTGCATGGGGCTGTGTAGCACTAGTGTGTACATTGTGTGATGTGCTCTGGTCTCCCTGCAGCTCCCTCTGAAGCACACTCAAGAAACCTGCCCTACCACTACCTGCAACAGACTGTAGTTCACTCAGGTATCTATTAGCTATCTCCCTCCCCATCTCTTCCTGACAAACATCTCTAATGGTCCTCGCAAACCATGACACGGCAGGGTCCTTCGGGCTTGGTAAGGTACCCAAAGTAATGGGGTCAATTCTGGAGATAGACCTGTCAGATGCATACTGGATCAGGGCTCTACCCTCTGGTTGTCCTGACTCATCAGGGATCCTAACTATTTTGGAAATGTCTCCATTAACTTCAAACACAGTATTGATTTCTTCATCTGTGTACTCTGATCCTATACCTGTTACAAACAGGGAGCTCTGACCATTTACTTCAAACCGGTTGCAAATATCCATATCTGACTCAGTGGAATTAATTTCAAAAGGTGCGTATTGTGGGGTTGGAAGATCAGGAAGCTACTATTAGCCAATCTCCTGGCTAGCTCGCCACTTTTATGTAACCTGGACGTGTCCCTCTCTCCTAGAGAAGAGATCTATGCCGCTGACCTAAGTATAATGTCTACAATATCTAAGTCTAGAGTCTGTATCAAAAGAAAAATCTTAGACCTAGGACCATACAGCTCAGAATTATCACAGGTTTACTCAGATTCACGCTCACTGATCTTCTAGGTTTGGGAAAGGAGATTGGCAGTAGCAGGCTCTGGAAGGGAGCCAATAAGACCTCCAACCCACAAACACACAGGACCACATTGTTATGCAATAGAAATTTATCTTTATGTAAATGTCTTGTTCAGTTTCATTTAGTTTGGTTAACGTAAGAATATCTTCATGTAATTAACTAAAACATACCACAAAAAATGTAATTTAAACCACCAAAATGGATGTGAAGCAAAAATAAAACATGTCAATACCCCAAAAAAAATTAGGAAAAACAATAAATGTTGTACCACTTCAGTTCCTTATGGTGTAACAAAACAACCTGAGTTTCAGGCAGAATAAAGTATCAAAAGAAAATGGATAAAGAGCTCCTCAGGTGGGTGTCCTTTTGTTCTGGTTCCTACCACCCTTCTAGTACGACAAGCATCCTTCGTCCACGTCCTGACACGCAGAAGGCATCCACGAACAGCAGTCCTGGGCCACAATGAAGCAGTTCCTCACATGGCACAGGAAGAATCGTCCCTCAAAAAAAACCAGTCAGAATATTCAAAAGTTGAGGAAAGCGCCCTGGCGGAGCCTCTCCTATGACCAACTTCGCGTCTTCGAGGTAGATACTCGTTTGTAGTTCAACTACAACTAACTTCCACCAATGTTCATAGAACAATCATGTGCTAACTGAAGAACAGCGTGTTTCGTCGCAGCACGGAGTTTTTCTTTTTCCTGTGTCACGCGCCCTCGCACACACACCGCGAGCTGCAGGTGATGCATTCAAGGCTCGCTCCGGAAATCTGAATATCGGCCAACTATATACGGAAAAACCACGATGCATTTAAGTAACCCGGTATTTCCTAGTACTCTAAATCTAAATTGGGGTTACACATTGTTCGCCCACCATGAAACATTTGGTAAATCACTGTCTACACAGTAAAATTGCCAGAGTCGAATCGTCAGAGATAAAAAAAAGATATACTCTATCAGAGTGAAAGGTGCTCCGACTGGAGTGAAATAGACTCTACCTATCTAGTTAAAAACCAGAGTAAAAATAAGAAGAGTAAATGAACGCACCACCATATTTCACATAATTTGTCATCTAAAATCTTATCAGCGTTTCTCGGATTTTTCAATTGAGTTTTGTTTGTGCCTGTGCCTGCTTTAACCCAGATTGAGACATAAACCTAACATTTTGGGAGCTAATAAACTTCTTTCAGTCAAAAAGCAGTCAGTCTTTTGGCTCTCTGCTCGTTCACGCTAACTCCACCTCTCCCCCTACCACGCGTTGGTTTTCTCTCACACTTGACCACCATTTTGAGGAGGAAGACTGTTGCAAGGTGAGTGTGTCTGAATTTATTGATTAAAAACGTACATTCGTCTTACATTGCACTTTCACCCTGACATGAAATGAGTGGTGTTAGGTGGTTAATATGAACTCGATCTGAATTAGAATTCACTACAACTAAATTAATTTAAAAGGTCCACCAGCTTTCTTCTGTGACCGTTAGCTAATCTCGCCAGCCTAGTCTGGGCAAATGCATACCGAACAGATAGTACTAGGAATAATTATGGGATAGTAATAATATCGATAATAGTGATGATGATTAGTTAAAATTCCCCTCAGTATGTCAGACATAAAGTTCAGAAACCCATGGGGTTCCGTTGTCAGTGAACTTACATTATGGCGGTTAGCAGTTAGCAAGTGCTTTTGCAAGGTCAGTGCCAATTCGGCGCGAGAATATCTTGCATTTTGAAAAAGGTTAGATTTCTACTTTATGTGGCTAAATGCACGATGTGAATTGGAAGGAGCTTTCCTAGCAAGGATATGAACACTACGTGTTCAATGGACATCACCCAGTAGCACTAAGCATCTTTTAAGAGTAGCGCTAGCACCTAAAGTGCACATTTTAAAGTTTGGAGAGGTTGTTAAAGAGGTTGGTTTAAGGCTTTATTTAAACACAAGTTAAACATCAAACCAGTTTTGCTCAAATGTCTATATTCTATCTGCCACGTGACCCTGTAGGTGTAACAGAGAGTGAATAAATAGTTGTTGTAATTATACTATTATTATTATTGTTAAATCCTGTATTATTGGGTCAAGACTCTTATTTTATAATAGCATACGAATTGCGTCTTGTGAACATCCTGCAGCAGAAAGAGTGACTTTGCTGCAGGTAGGTTGAGCAATAAAACGGTCCACATGAATAGTAATTAAACGTCATGTTTAGTTGTATTACACAAGTAATTTAGTGCTATACTTTTGTATAAAACATATGCCATGTTATAAATCACATTCTTGCGATGTTTAGTATGGTATTGTAACTGTAATTTGATTTTCCATTTTCGTTTGACCTTGAAGGACGGTTACATTGCTGTAGTACAAATTGTAAGAGTGAATCTATTTTGTGTACGGACCAAACGCAACCATATGTAAATGTAATGACCCTTTTCATACAGATAACCTCATCAGTTTGGTTAAATTACATAAGTTCTATGTTTCGTGAATATATTAGATTACCACTGGTGACTTTGCTTAGCCTAGTCCTAACTAGACCTTGGTACTCATTTCATTCATACTAAAGGTCTAGCAATGCTGTAGAGACAAACGATGTCTCACTTGAAGGCGGGTGCTGTTGAAGTTTAAAACCTATTGGCTCTGCCCAGTGCCACTCTGGATCTGCCTTAACCAATCGCTAACGTTTGGTCGTGACGTATTTCATGCGCCAGAAACCACGTTGCGTGCAGTATACAAACGGCAGATGCAGTGAGCATTAGCATTAGCTTGGTTCCGCCCGCCTCCGTACTTACGCTCAATAACTGAAATTCGCGCACGACCTCTACGTCACTGTTCTCAGGCCGCGCCTCCTGTTCGCTGATTGGACCGCAGATTTTGGGGAAAAGAAATCGTTCTAACATAGTAGCATCGCCAGACCTTAGTACTGAAGTGAAATGAAATTTGAGCGGAAGTACGTAGGTGGGCGGAGCCAGGCTAGACTTTGCTTGCTAACTTGCTAGAATTCTACTTCTAGAATGACAAGCTAGTCACGTCATTCACGTTGTGAATTTTAAATGTAATACCACTTTGTGCCACAAGAGTGGAGTGTTTACCACGTTATGAGCACTGTTCAGTGCTACTAACTAAAAATGGACGATGTAGTGTTTTTAGTATGTTTTGATTGTATTCTGTTTGTCAGCTTGAGATTGATCTATATATTAATATTGTAAAATGTAGTATTGTAATTAGTAGAGCAGAAAGAGTGACGTTGCTGCAGACGGGTGAATCGGGTATGTACCAGCGCGACCACAAGTCATTTCGTTGTCCGTAATTACAGCAGTGTCCTCATCATTTCATGTTGTTTTATGTGGCCATCATAACTCCCCATTTTTTTGTTTCACAGGCAAAATGCTGGTCAAAGTGAAGTATCGGGGGGACCAGAAATTTGTGAAGATTTCTGAAGTCAAGCTTGCAGAACTATTTGATGGAGGTAAATCTTGTTATTCTACATGAGAAAAATGACTACAGAAATGTGCAACAAGTAGGGCGGTGCTGTGCACAACTTTTAGGGAGACAACCCATTGTAACTGCGGTAGATTATATCATTCCTGTGGATAAAAGCATTAGGGCTGTCCGAGGTCTCGGCTGTATTGCAGATCTGTACAAGAATTGCTATGTAGCTCAGGACTTCAAATAGCCCCATTGTCTGTATGGCCACATGCAGTATACAGTAGACTTACAACAACAGTGTTAAAAGTTGCTTTTGTTTTCAGCAAGGGGAGATTGTTAGCATATTGAAAGCCTCTTTTTCATATGAAGTGCATTTGTTCATATTATCAGTAATCCTAATTATGTTTGTATTCCTTACAGCTTTCAAGAAGTTTGGAATCCCTCTCAGTCGCTTATCTGATGCTAAACTTTTTGATGACACAAAAACTGAGCTAGATGAAGAGGTGTTTGAAGAGGTGGTGGTCTCCAACCGTGATCTTGGTCGTGTTTACGAACTCTCCTTTGGCAGTACACCTGAAGGTAGGTAGGCCTACTCCTATTAAGGAGGACATCAGTACAGATCAGTGACCAGACTTAAAAACTCCGAATTTGATTGGATGCACATTTCGGGTTGATAGAACAAAGTGGAAATAGGCATTCAAGGCGCTGCCGGCCCAAGACAAATATCCCATTTATGGGACAATTAAGTAATCTGATTCTAATTCCTAATGCAGATTTTGATGCCGAGGTGATGCCAGTTAGCAGAGAAAGTTCCATCCTGGATGTTGATGATGGTGTTACAGTCATTTTGAATATTGACAGCCCTCTGCAGATGCACTCAAGTTCAGGCAATGAAGCCCTTTCTGTAAGTGTTTTTATGGATATAGTGTTCTTGTCCCATACACAACATATTTAAGTGCAACTGTGGAGAAATGTGAACCCTAGGGTCACCCTGACCAAATTCGTTATACTATTTACACCTCAGGATGACGCTCCAAACACAAATAAGACATCGAGGCATTGTCCAGCTAGCTAACCTGTTGATCACGTGATTCAACACAAATGCAATGCATAAGTCCATTGATGTTTTGTTCTAAAAACGCATGCATTGTCTCTTGTGTTTCTTGGCTTTGAAGCTCATAGAGGACATTCTGAAAAAGAGACCTGGAGGAGACCAGATCATAAAGGAATACAGAAGGACAAATAACCTTACAGATGCTACTAGACGGAAAATGGTCAACATGGTTGTTGCCAACATGACTGAAATTCATGGGTAATAATTATATCTACAACATAACATTGGAACACTATCATCCAAAGTGAAACTCAATATGGTCTAGGGGGTCACAAGCGTGGAATGTTTTTGCAGAGATAGTCACCCAAAGAACCCTTTCTTCACCATCACCACACGTGCCTTGTGCTCACTTTCTTAACCCCTCACCAGTGTGCAGATCTGTGTAGCTCTTAATAATGGATGCTGTATTGCAAGAAAGAAGTCAATGTTAATGACATGTCTTCATGCTTTTAGTACATCACCATCAAGAAGTGTGAAGGAACGGTATGCTAAGGGAATAGTATCGGTCTTCCCACAATTGAAGGACCCCTTTTCTGAAAAGGGTTATGTGAGTATATTTGTCCTTTACCCTCCACCCCCACCCACCCACCCACCCCAAAAAACTAATTCATCAAGCTGCTGATATCAAAGTAGTTATGTAATTTCAAGTTAACTTCAATGATTGGACGGTTTACTCAATCCTTTATATTGCTGTACAGGAACATTTCTATGACTCCGACAGTGGAACAGGATACCTCGCCTGGCGCATCAAGACAATTCAAAAGAGAGCCTCAGAGGATCAACCAACTCCGGCACAGAACAAAAGATGTAAGGGAGGACCAGCCTCTGAACGAGATGTGGCCGAGCCAGAGCTTAATGAAGAACAGCTGAAAGAAGCAATATCTCTCATGAAGCATGCAACTGATCAAGAGGTTGTGCGACTGAAAATGAAGCAAACATTTGTTCATCGCCAGAAAATGATCCATGACTCTCACCAGTCATCTGATGTGCTGTCAACATTTACTCGTTTTGCTGATGTTAAGGGTCTGGTAAGTAAAATTCTCAATGGACACTGGTTCCCAAGTTTTATATGTGTAGTGACTGTAGTTATATTACTTTGATCATACGCCAGGTAGTAGTTATGAATTTTTGTGTAAGTTGTGGTAAAACTTGTCCCCCATCCCCAGATTGAACAAGACTTCACTCTGCTGTTTGGAGAAGAGACTTCAGCAAAACTTCTTGAGAAGTGGCCAACGAGATTCAAGGAAAAGACCATTGAGCAGAGTAAAAGCCTGTCTCATATCAGCATTGAACTCAAAGAACTCATACAAGCAGCAGAGTCACCTCAGTCAGAAAATGGTGAATTAGAGGGTATGTAATGGTGTTGTTAAAGTTCAACTTACAACTCACATACTTCTATTTCGTTTTAAATGCATAAATTCAGTGTACAAGCAAAGGACAAAGAGCTACATCAGTGTCGATAGTAATCAAATATTAAGTAGTATATATTTAGTAATCAATAGTTAATATCCAATCAAGTGTTCGTAGCATCTTTTCTATTAAAACGCTGAAGCCAGTGCTCTAGCTCCTCATGCACACATTCAAATGCTTCAAGTTACAATCTCAAGAGGGACATGCATGGTCAAGTGTGTAGGATGTCTCTGCACTTAGTCTGTCTGTATAAAATCGGATTAGCAACATTCGAAGAGGATGAGGAAACTTTACCCTCCTACTGTATTAACAGGAATGCTGATTAATCTTGCTCTTTTTGCATCTTTTTCTCATGTTCACTTAGATTGGGACAGTGACCTGTCTTCGCTGTTGCTGTTGGTGTATTTGCTCCCTCCTACTGCCCAAGGCCGGGGAAAGCCAGGGAGATTGTCAGCTATACATGCCACAGAACACCTTGTGGTGTTTCTAAAGGTTTGTAGTCACTTTCTAAGGCAGTATTTGAGTCTGTTTATATTCAGATTAAGATTCAGTTCAATTTATTATAGGCAAAGTCCAGTTTAAATTTGTCCCATATACATATTGTTTGAGGTCACCACATGCTGTCCATAACAAAAGGAATTAGACAATTTGGACCAACCTAGACTGGGTTATGGTCAGGGAGGTAAACTTGAGAGAGAAATTGAAGGCTCTCAATGCAAAGCACATAGTGAGCTCAACAATGAGTGCTATGGGTCAATTTTCACCAGAACTGTCCTGTAATCTTAGTAGCTTCACCTAGCAACACCTTCACAAGGGACGGGTAGTCATTTAACAGACATAACCAGTGCAATACTATGCCTTTATACAATCGTAGTCCCATGTACAGTAGAATTTTGTTGACATCACATGTTTTTTCACCCACAGACCGGGAACAGCATCCAGGGACATTTAGATGCCATCACCCAGACCCGTCAGCCGTACCTCCTCGCTATTGGAACGTCTAGAACCAACCTCCATGGGTTTTTCATCGTCATAGACCGGATCGCCATCCCATGCAGCGCAACAACTTCGCTTGGGGCCTTTGATGAGCTATTCAAAGCCCATTTTGTCTTTGGCACAGAGTACAGTGAGTCACTCTGTAACATGTACACGTTCATTCAGACCACCATTTTCAACATTGATGTTGGACTAGTCAAAGAAAATCCTCGGGTCATTGAGCTCCGATCAAGATTCCTGCAGTAGCCCCGATACTTTTTTCCCAGATTATTTTGACATGATTTGTTTCATTTGCAAGTCCTGTCATTCCAACACAAATGTGTTGGTGAGGCATCTAAAATTAATGCATGGACTATGTCCTGGAAGGACACTCAGGTTAAAATGTGGTGAAGCTAGGTGTGCACACGTTTCTGGAACGTTTTCTGGATTTCGTAAACATATGAAAAGGGTGCATGAGCAGAGTGCTCTTAATGATGAAGTTTTAGAAATTAATCGTTGTGGAAGTAATGACTTGTTAGTAGATGTTAATGCAGTGGTACCTGTTATGCAACCCGATCTACTTGTTTCAGGCACCAGTTCATCTCTGTTGAGAAGTGGAGAGTATGTTCACAATATGTGTGCTTCTGTTGTGGCAGAGCTTCAATCTATTGGGATTGGGCAAGGAAATGTACATAACCTAGTTTGCTCTTTGGAGGAAGTTGTTAACGGGATACAGGATCAGATTAAGGAAACTGTTTTAAGTTGTTTAAGTGATGGACAAATTGTTGAAAAAGTTTGGTCAATCGGATTACTTTCAACCGGGTTAACAAAAGATGCGTCATGTAAACGCTGTCATGAGCCTGCTCCTGCTCCACTAATTGTTTAATTTGCCACCACACTCTGCCTGCTCCCGCTCCACTAATTGTTTAACATTACACCACACTCTGCCTGTTGCCACACCCACCTCACAATCACACGCTAACCTATCAAGAGGCTCACCTGCTTGTTTTCACTAATCATTGTCACCTGCACTTTGTTTCCAGCTGCTCTGTGCTAGGGTATTTAAGACACAGAGTTCCTGACACTCTCTCAGTTCCTCAGCACTACAGCGAGATCCTGATGGTTTGTCTTCCTCGTCTGACCTGCATATCTGATTCTACCCTGGTGACCCGACCTGCTTTGACCCGACTCTGACTTCTCTCCAGCCCCTGGTATCCGGACCTGCATATCTGCCTCTTGACCAAGAATTCTGCCGTTGTCTGCCAGCTCCAGCCCCAGCCTGTGCCGCTGCTTGCTGCCGCCCGCTCAAGCTTTGACTTTCTCTCTCTCCCCATCCCCTTTCCCTCTGATTCAATAAAACACCTTTTTGGGTTTTGTGAACGCACCTGGTTCTCCCGTTTTCGTACCTGACATTACTCAGTTCGTACTGTCAGGTACGAAAACGGGAGAACCAGGTGCGTTCACAAAACCTGGTTCTCCCATTTTCATACCTGACAGTACGAACTGAGTACTGTCAGGTACGAAAACGGAGCGGGCGACTTTCTCTCTCTCCCCATCCCCTTTCCCTCTGATTCAATAAAACACCTTTTTGGGTTTTGTGAACGCACCTGGTTCTCCCGTTTTCGTACCTGACATTACTCAGTTCGTACTGTCGGGTACGAAAACGGGAGAACGAGGTGCGTTCACAAAACCTGGTTCTCCCGTTTTCGTACCTGACAGTACGAACTGAGTACTGTCAGGTACGAAAACGGAGCGGGCGACTTTCTCTCTCTCCCCATCCCCTTTCCCTCTGATTCAATAAAACACCTTTTTGGGTTTTGTGAACGCACCTGGTTCTCCCGTTTTCGTACCTGACATTACTCAGTTCGTACTGTCAGGTACGAAAACGGGAGAACCAGGTGCGTTCACAAAACCTGGTTCTCCCGTTTTCGTACCTGACAGTACGAACTGAGTACTGTCAGGTACGAAAACGGAGCGGGCGACTTTCTCTCTCTCCCCATCCCCTTTCCCTCTGATTCAATAAAACACCTTTTTGGGTTTTGTGAACGCACCTGGTTCTCCCGTTTTCGTACCTGACATTACTCAGTTCGTACTGTCAGGTACGAAAACGGGAGAACCAGGTGCGTTCACAAAACCTGGTTCTCCCGTTTTCGTACCTGACAGTACGAACTGAGTACTGTCAGGTACGAAAACGGAGCGGGTGACTTTCTCTCTCTCCCCATCCCCTTTCCCTCTGATTCAATAAAACACCTTTTTGGGTTTTGTGAACGCACCTGGTTCTCCCCGTTTTCGTACCTGACATTACTCAGTTCGTACTGTCAGGTACGAAAACGGGAGAACCAGGTGCGTTCACAAAACCTGGTTCTCCCGTTTTCGTACCTGACAGTACGAACTGAGTACTGTCAGGTACGAAAACGGAGCGGGCAACTTTCTTTCTCTCCCCATCCCCTTTCCCTCTGATTCAATAAAACACCTTTTTGGGTTTTGTGAACGCACCTGGTTCTCCCGTTTTCGTACCTGACAGTACTCAGTTCGTACTGTCAGGTACGAAAACGGAAGAACCAGGTGCGTTCACAAAACCCAAAAAGGCGTTTTATTGAATCAGAGGGAAAGGGGATGGGGAGAGAGAGAAAGTCACAGCTTGAGCGGGCGGCAGCAAGCAGCGGCACAGGCTGGAGCTGGAGCTGGCAGACAACGGCAGAATTCTTGGTCAAGAGGCAGATATGCAGGTCCGGATACCAGGGGCTGGAGAGAAGTCGGAGTCGGGTCAAAGCAGGTCGGGTCACCAGGGTAGAATCAGATATGCAGGTCAGACGAGGAAGACAACCATCAGGATCTCGCTGTAGTGCTGACGGAACTGAGAAAGAGTGTCAGGAACTCTGTGTCTTAAATACCCTAGCACAGAGCAGCTGGAAACAAAGTGCAGGTGACAATGATTAGTGAAAACAAGCAGGTGAGCCTCTTGATAGGTTAGCGTGTGATTGTGAGGTGGGTGTGGCAACAGGCAGAGTGTGGTGGAATGTTAAACAATTAGTGGAGCGGGAGCAGGCAGAGTGTGGTGGAAAATTAAACAATTAGTGGAGCAGGAGCAGGCTCATGACAAACGCAGCTATTTACAAAAGTTAAAAAGAACCTCTGGAATCTTTCAAATTCGCTTGTAATACATGAACTTTATGTTGTATGCTTGTGTTAAATGTGTTCTGTTCATGCATTTACAACATTTTGTAATAAATATTTTTCAATATTTTGTCTGTCTGTCCTTAAGATTTGTAGAACTTGATAAAGGGTAAGTAAAGACAAGTAAAATGGTGACTAGCAAGAGAAGCTGGGAATAAACTCTGAATAGAGAAAAACTAAGATGACCCCATTAAGAGTTAAGATGACTCTGGAAGGAGTTGTTGGCTTACAGAGTAAATTTTTCTTCACTCCCTTTGGAGTTTATCTTTTTGATTTTCTAACTCTCTATAGAGTAAATTTAACTCTGAAAAATATGCTCTAGGTTCAGAGTCAAAGTGACTCTCTGTGGGGTGGGACCTATGGGTCTCTATGACAGAGTTAAAATTGACTATTAGAGTTGAAAACAACTCTGGCAAATTTACTGTGTAGTCATCGCCTCCCCCCACCAGCTGGTAAAGGTTCATCGCGTCCCACGCTGAACCCCCCACCCCACACCAGACCATCACCGCCACCCCCTTCCTAATTAAACTCCAGTGTACGGGGGTACAGATATACACACGCAGCGGCGCTAAATGTCACCGCGTCTCTCTCTTTCGTACCGTTACGTTGGAGGGCCCACTCTGATGGAGCTTAAAGGGCTGTGAAGAGGAGGAAGGGAGAGAGAGAAAGAACGAGAGAAAGAGCGAGAGAAAGAGCGTGAATTAAGAGAAAGTTGGAAGAAAATATTGTAGTGAGGTAAGTGAGGGACTAAAAGGTTATAAAGGGGGTGCTGGAAAGAGTGGAGTGAAGAAAGAGGTAGAAGACAAAATGTCTTCTATAGAAGTTTCTGAAGAGGACAATAAAGAGCAGGAGGAGATGGAGGGGGAGAGGGAGGAGCATGAAGAGAAGAGAGATGGAGAAGGGTGGGGTGAAAGCTAAGCAAAGGGTAGAGGAGAGTGGGACATTAAGAAAGACACACACACATACACAGGGGGTGCACTTAGCATGTTACTGCATCTACATGTGCACATACCTGTTGTAGGACTCTTAGTCTGAGTGTGAAATGTAGGCCCTGTGCATTGTGGCTGTTGTGACAGCTAACGCCACTCCACATTGTTTTCTAACAAAGGACTAGAACTATTATGCAGAAGATGGAGTAACATATGTGGGTGTTCTTATGCGTGTGTGAAGGAACATCTTGGAAATTGCCTGTTTTAAATAGGCCCGTTGCTGCATGTTAAGACTTTTTGCTTTAAGCAAATTAAGTTAATATTATTTAAAAGAAAAGCTATTACTGTTAAAAATTTAAGAGAAAGAAACTAATTTAGTAGCAGTTGTAAGGGTGAAACAGCGTTTGCAATTTATTATTTCTACTTGCGATTACTATGTGGTTACTATGGTAACGTCTTTGCACATGCGCAGTCAGCTCAAAGTGTCAGCGGGCACCCGGTAAAGATGGCGCAGCCCGTCTAGCGTTCACTCAAACAAACGGAGACGACAGGAGCACACACACCGTCGGTATGTAAAAGTTAACTCGCTGCTGCTTTCTTAGCCTTGTTATGCTCTAAAGTGTTGACATGTTGTGTGATGATGAACGTTTCTGTGCCGCGCCGCGGTGTGCCGGCGTTGCTGACAAACATGACGCTGAATTCATAACAAACAGTGTTGATTTAGCCGGTGTTTTAAATGGGCTAAGCACTGTGGGTAATGTAGTTCATGTGGTTATTTTTGAGCCCGCTGCGCTGTTTAATGTGAAAGATTTGCAGACTTTGAAATCTTGTCTTGAGTTAAAAGTACTCTCATTATTGTTATTACTCAGCAGTGATTAAAAGCATTACTCAGCAGTGATTATTGGAGTGATGTAAAGACATGATTAACTTAAAGACAGGGTTGATTGATTAATGTAAATACATGATTAATTGATTAATTTAAAGGCATGATTGATTAACTGATATGATTGATTTTGATTGATTCAAGTAAATGATGGAATGAGTTCTGAATTAATTGAATTAGGTAAATGAATGCTGAAGAATAATATGCAATATTTGGAAATGAATTGAATTTATGTTTAAATATCATGTTTCTTCATTGTTAGGTTTATAACCTGTGCATTGTTGACAAATAAAAACAACAAATTAAAGCACAAGTTGTATCCAAGTGTGCTGCCTGCCTGCCCTTTCGGAGGGAGATAAATATCCGAACAGTTATAAACCGTGGTTCAAGACCCGGAAGACCCAACTGTCTGTAAGCCAACAGCCATTGACAGTACTGCGTGACCATCTACTAATTGCAAGACAAAGAGTCAAGCCAAGAAGAGGACAATAGGAGGACTGTTGAGCCCAGTAGGCAGAACACAAGTCAGAGCAAGAGAAGCAAGATGGCAGACGTGGAACTTGAGAGGCTGAAGCTGAAGAGGTCGGCTGCCCAGACTGCCTTCACAAAGAGAGCTAATCATCTGATCTCCAGAGCTAACGCCCTGGGTGAGACAGAACTAAGGGGTGAGTGGAGGAACCTCAAAGTGGAACATACAAGAGTCACTGATGCGGGGTTCGATTATGCCACAGCCCTGAGAGAAGAGGATGGTGAAGATGATAAAGAGAAGGCGGAGCAAGTCGACGGAAAAACAGCTCAGTGCAACGTTAAGCTTGATGAGACTGAGCAGATACTCAGAGCAAGCTTCTGGACCAGGTTCGCTGAAGAGGCTTTTATCAGCCTTGTTGAAGAGGCTGAATTAGCCATGGATGAGGCCGAGGGAACCGATCACCAGAAGATGAATAAAAGAGAGCGTGAGCTGGTGAATAGAAACCTGGAGCGGGATATCTATGAAGTCACTAACGTGGTGAATGAGTGGATGGACTACATTCCTAGACCCAACTTAAAACAGTCAAGAGACCGAACCAGGAAACTGAAGAGACGTCACGAGAGACTGTGGGATAAGTGGGCGTGGAACCAGGAGGACGGCGAGGACGACAAAGAGGAAGAGGATGAGAAAAAACGGAAGAAGCCAGATGTTAAAGCCAGTGAGCAGGGGCAAGGACGACAGCCCCTCATATCTCTAGAAAGAGCACGCCTGCCCATGTTTTCCGGCAACATGAGAGACTATTACCGGTGGAAAGCTGAATGGGAGGACCTTCAGCAGCTGGGAAACCCACATGGGTTGGAAAATGTGAGGAAATTCCATCTACTCGGCAGCCTAGACGAGAAAGTCAAGAGAGACCTTGTGCTGTCCAGCTGCGGATCTGCCGATGATGTGTTCAGACTACTAGACAACAAGTACGCAAACAAACCAAGAATTGTGCTGCTGATCTCAAAGGAAGTTCATGGGCTTCCCCCAGTCAAGGGAAACAACCCCAGGAAGACAATTGAACTAATCCAAGCCGTGGAGAGAGCTCTGCGTGATCTCCAAGTCTTGGAGGAGGAAGATGCTGTGAAGAATCGGGTGGTGGCACAGTCAATTGAGAGTAAGCTGCCTGACTCCCTGAAAGAAAAGTGGCTAACGCATAAAACTGACCCTGCAAGTGGGTTCTCATCACGCAACCACTTCGATTGCCTACTGCAGTACCTGAAAAAGCAGGAGGACATTCTTGAGGAGTTGGACCAGCTGCAGCTCAGCTCGACTGATTATCCGGAGAAGTCGAAGGACAAGTATAAAGATAAGAGAGCTTTTACCAGAGCCACGTCAGGAAACGCCCCAAAAGACCCTCAACCGAGCTCATGCATTGCATGTGGAGACGAGGAGCATGCCGGTAGACTGTTTGCCTGCAAGGTCTTCAAGAAGCTCAACTTGTCAAGCAAGAAGGCTCAGCTGAAGAAAGCAGGAGCTTGCTTCAAGTGCTTGCATGCACACGGTGAAGGCGGCAGTTGCACTCAAAGGTTTCTCTGCTCAAAAGATGACTGCCGAAGAGGAGGATTCTCGGACCACAACTACTTACTTTGCCCAATGCCACAGCTAAAAAGGGAGATAAAGACTGAAAAGAAGAGTGGAGAGCAGAGCAATGCAAGTGGGAGGAAGAAGGGGCTTGGACTGACTGAGGAACAAGAGGGACTCTTTGCCAAACTTCCTCCAGAGCTAAGATCAGAGTTCAAGGAAGCCTTCTCGAATAAAATCTCAACGACAGTGTGTACCAGCACCGGCAGTGAGCCAAGAGAATACCCTGTCATATTGATGTTACTCGAGGCAACAACTAACTCAGGCCAACTAATCGGCACCTTGATCGACCTCGCTTCAGATACAAATTACATCTCAACTGAAGCGGCAGAGCGTCTCAAACTGAAAGGCGAAGACATCAAGTTGATTGTCCAAGGAGTCGGAGGAATGGAGAAGACCGTTGCTACCAAGAGGTACACTCTAAGACTGAGAGTAAAGACTCCCAAAGGTACTGTGGCAGAGCACAAACTCCTCTGTTACGGCTTGGAGAGCATCGCTCAGGTGAACCAAGCAGTCACGCCAGAGCAACTGCTTAAATTCTTTCCAGACGTCACAGCCAATGACTTGGTCCGCCCTGAGAAGATTGACCTGCTGATAAGTCACAGGGAAGGTCGCTTGGTCCCACAACCAATCAAAGTCCAGGGAGATCTCGTTCTCTGGGACGGCCCCCTGGGGAAAACGGTCGGTGGAACTCATCCTAACCTCTTCGAGGTAGTAGACCTAGCAGCCCATCGGTCTGAAACCCACTTTGCCCGATCAATGAGGACAGCTTCAAGGGCATACAGAGAGGTCCTTGAGGGTCCGTCAAGACCTTGTGAAGATGGAGAAACAAGCCTCAGCAGTACAGCAGCTACAAACAGAGAGATCATCGACTGGTTCAAGTGGGACAGTGTTGGCGCAGCTTGTGATCCTCAATGTGGTGGCTGCAAGTGCGGAAGGTGTCCCCCTGGAGGGAAAGAAATGACCCTAGGAGAAGAAAGGGACCTTGAGAAGATCAAAGGCTGTCTTACCTATGTCATGGCTGACAAGCACAGCGATTCCCCTCACTGGGACGCAGCTTATCCATGGAAAGGAGACCCTGCGGCGCTGCCAGACAACAGACGAGCAGTGGAGGCAACTTTCCGGAGCACTGAAAAGCGGCTTGAGAGGGAGCCGGAGTGGAAAGCTGCGTACAGAGAGCAGATCCACGAGATGGTGTCAAGAGGAGCTGCCACTAAACTCACCAAGGAGGAACTGGACGGTTGGAAGGGACCCAAGTGGTACATAAGCCATCTGGTGGCACCGAATCCTCACTCATCAACTACCCCAGTGAGAATAGTTTGGAACAGCAGCCAAGAGTTCCTCGGGGTGAGTTTGAACGACCTCCTGCACAAGGGACCGGACGTCCTCAATCCGATCAGAGGCGTCCTTCTGCGATTCAGGACTGGTTTGCATGCCGCCCTAGGCGATGTGAGGAAAATGTACAACTCTGTGTGGCTCAAAGACGAGGAGGTACACCTCCATCGATTCCTCTGGAGAGACAACCCAGAGGATGAGGTTGAAGTCTTCGCCGTTGTCAGAGTCAACATTGGGGATAAACCTGCAGGGTGCATCGCCCAGGTTGCCATGAGAGAAACGGCAAACCTGCCCCAGTTCACAGCCATGGTGGAAGAACGCAGAGTACTGGTGCAGGACAGTTATGTCGATGACATACTGACATCCCACAGTGACCTCAAGACCTTGGAGAAGATCACCACAGGGGTCAAAAAGATCTTAAAAGCTGGAGGCTTCTCCCTGAGACCATGGACCTTATCTGGTCAAAGTGGGAGGTCTGGGACTGCATTCAACTCCAGTGACAAGCCAACCACAACTACACCCAGGACCCTGGTGTTACCCAACCAGATGCGGGATGAAGAAAGCAAGGCATTGGGATTCGGCTACGAACCAGAGACTGACAAGCTGCGTGTGATGACATCCATCAATTTCTCAAAGAAGCGAGGAAAAATGAGAACAGGGATTGATTTGCGCGAAGATGAAGTCAAAAGTAGCACACCAAACCCCTTGACCCGCCGAGTCCTGTTAAGCCAGGTTGCTGGTTTCTACGACCCTATTGGACTTGCCACACCTGCAAAGCAGAAAGGAGCGATGCTCGTGAGGGAATCCTATCAAGAAGCAGGTATGAGCAGTCCGAATAAAGACACCTGGGATGACCCACTCTCGCCAAGACTCCGAGAAGCCTCCATAAGACTCTTCGAGGAGTATGTGAGACTTGGCCAAATCAGGTTCGAAAGGAGCCTCACACCTCATGGAGCAATAGGCCACCCAGTCGGAGTCACGTTTTCAGATGGGAGTGAGGCCTCCTACGGTGCCATCCTTTACCTCCGGTGGGAGACGCAGAACGGGGTCATCATAAGGTTGGTTGAGTCAAAAGCCAAACTTACGCCTCTTGACCAGAAAGGAGACGTGATTAAGGCAGAGCTATGCGGCGCTGTCTTCGCGATCCGTCTGAAGAAGTACGTTGAGAAGCACTGCCACATCAAAGTCACACGCTGGGTCCACTTCGTGGATAGCCAAACTATCCTGGGAGCCATACAAAAGGACAGTTATGGCTACCAGACCTTTTTTGCCAACCGCATCGGAGAGATCCAGATGGCCGGACCAGTAGAGGACTGGAAGTGGATTAACGGCAACAACAATATAGCAGACATTGTCACAAGGGGGGCAACTCCTGAGGAGCTCGACGAAGAGTCAGAGTGGCAACAAGGCCCAGAGTTCCTGAGATGGCCTGAATCCGAGTGGCCGGTGAAGACAGCCAGTGAAATCGTGACCACTGTCGCTGATGACGTCAAAAGACTGCAAAGAAAGGCGTTCTCAGCTGTGGTCACCAGGGCTCAGTCACGAAAGGCCTCAGGCCCCAGGAACACTGACATCGGAGCAGACCAAGCAGACTCTGCACCTAAGGACCAAGTTTCTACTCCAGCAGCAGAGAGACTGAAGAGGAGACCCTGGGGTGTGGCTCTTGTGCGCCTTGTCGAGCCCAAACGGTTCAGTAGCTTGTCGAAACTAGCTGGAACTGTCGCCTGGGTCCGACGAGCTGCAGAATCCTGGATGGGTTCAATAGACAGAGCTCCGAAGTTGTCAAAGTGGGAGGCGAGAGGCTCTGAGCTGTCTGCAGACGAAAGGTCAGTAGCCTTCCAAGATCTAGCCATTACAGCTCAAGAAGGTGTGAACTTTCAGGACACAACCTTGGACCGCCTAGTTGTGACTAGAGACGCCAACACAGGTCTCCTGCTTTGCGGCGGAAGAGTCCAATCTTGGAACGAAGATGGAACAGCTGTACCATTAATTCCGTTCCAGTCGTGGCTCGGAACCTTACTGGCTAGAGAAGCTCATGAGGCAAATCATGAGGGCGTGGCAGCTACTCTGCTGCGCACAAGAAGAAAGGCCTGGGTGATACAAGGTCGGAGGACAGTCAAGAGAGTGATTAACGAGTGTATCACTTGCAAAAAGCAAAGAGCCAGACTGTGCCAGCAAGTGATGGGTGACCTCCCTCAAGAGCGTACCAGAAGAGCTAATCCCTTTGAATATACCACCTTGGACCTCTTCGGCCCCTTCGAGGTGAAGGACTCCGTCAAGAAAAGGACCAAGAAAAAGGTCTGGGGAGTCGTGTATTGCTGCATGGCTTCCAGAGCTGTCCACGCTGACCTCATCGATGACCTGTCCTCCGAAAGTTTCCTTCAGGCTTATTCCCGATTCACTGCTCTAAGGGGGCACCCCAGAAAGTTATGGTCAGACAGAGGCACAAACTTTGTGGGTGCTAAGCCGGCACTAAAAGAGCTGCACAAGAACCTCGCCTGTTTACAGAAGTCATCAGTCGAGAACGTGGCAGCCAAAAATGGCACTGAGTGGCAGTGGGACTTCCATCCTGCGGACTCGCCCCACAGGAATGGAGCAGCAGAGGCGGCCGTCAAACTCCTCAAAAGAGCACTCAACAGCCTCAGCGGAACCACCGGCTGCTACACCTGGGGGGAGTTCCAGACCCTTCTCTACTCAGCAGCCAACTTGACCAACGAGCGACCCATCGATGCCAAAGCACAGGAGCAAGAAGATACAGTGGAGTACTTGACTCCTAACTCCCTTATCCTGGGGCGCACCGGACAAGGAGGAGATATGCACGGGATCGACGTGGAAACTCACCCTTGGCGCAGACTGAGAGCTGTCCAGGCTGGCGTGGACAAGTTCTGGTCGAAGTGGAGCGAACTGGCGGGCCCAAACCTGTTTATCCGGCACAAGTGGCACCGCACAGAGAGGAGCGTCAAGGTTGGAGATCTGGTCTGGATCGCAGACCAGAACGCCCTGAGAGGACAGTTCCGGCTCGGCAGGATCGTCTCAACGTATCCAGACGAGAAGGGGGTGGTCCGGGACGCTGACATGACAACCTGCCTGGGCCTTCCGGCCCCCGCTGTATCCAGAGCCCGGGGGAAAGACTCTACACTGCCCACGACCATCGTCCTTCGCAGAGATGTACGGCGTCTGGTGGTGCTGATTCCAGTTGAAGACCAGGAGGAGGTAACAAAGTCCTCACCACGGGTACCCAAAAAACTGTGAACTGTTTAGTTAATGGGTAAACCCTGGGAGGCAGCTGAGTGGTTTAAGGGCAGACCTACACTCAGTGGGAGGCAAGGTGGTGGGGCCTACCTCCCTAGTTTGTGCTTATGGTTTCAATTTACTTTTTTGAAGGACACTTAAGCTTCTATTTTGAATCACCTATGAAGAATGGACTTTGAATACCCACAAGTGACTGTTAGGCTTAATGTGGCCTCCTTGGATCTTTGATCAGTCGGCCAAGTGGGAGGTGTTAAGACTTTTTGCTTTAAGCAAATTAAGTTAATATTATTTAAAAGAAAAGCTATTACTGTTAAAAATTTAAGAGAAAGAAACTAATTTAGTAGCAGTTGTAAGGGTGAAACAGCGTTTGCAATTTATTATTTCTACTTGCGATTACTATGTGGTTACTATGGTAACGTCTTTGCACATGCGCAGTCAGCTCAAAGTGTCAGCGGGCACCCGGTAAAGATGGCGCAGCCCGTCTAGCGTTCACTCAAACAAACGGAGACGACAGGAGCACACACACCGTCGGTATGTAAAAGTTAACTCGCTGCTGCTTTCTTAGCCTTGTTATGCTCTAAAGTGTTGACATGTTGTGTGATGATGAACGTTTCTGTGCCGCGCCGCGGTGTGCCGGCGTTGCTGACAAACATGACGCTGAATTCATAACAAACAGTGTTGATTTAGCCGGTGTTTTAAATGGGCTAAGCACTGTGGGTAATGTAGTTCATGTGGTTATTTTTGAGCCCGCTGCGCTGTTTAATGTGAAAGATTTGCAGACTTTGAAATCTTGTCTTGAGTTAAAAGTACTCTCATTATTGTTATTACTCAGCAGTGATTAAAAGCATTACTCAGCAGTGATTATTGGAGTGATGTAAAGACATGATTAACCTAAAGACAGGGTTGATTGATTAATGTAAATACATGATTAATTGAGTAATTTAAAGGCATGATTGATTAACTGATTTGATTGATTTTGATTGATTCAAGTAAATGATGGAATGAGTTCTGAATTAATTGAATTAGGTAAATGAATGCTGAAGAATAATATGCAATATTTGGAAATGAATTGAATTTATGTTTAAATATCATGTTTCTTCATTGTTAGGTTTATAACCTGTGCATTGTTGACAAATAAAAACAACAAATTAAAGCACGAGTTGTATCCAAGTGTGCTGCCTGCCTGCCCTTTCGGAGGGAGATAAATATCCGAACACTGCATGTATCCAATTTGTTCTGTTAGCAAAGAAGGCAAGAAAGCAACAGCAAAAAGCAAGTGACATAAGTCATTTTCCCACCACTCTTCTCTCCCTGATTTCACTGCAGTTTTCAGAGCATTATGTGAGCCTTGGGGGGGGGGGGGGGGGGGGGGGGTAGGTCAATCCAGCTCACCTCAGAGCTGTTAATGGGCACAGTGTCTGCATAGACACAAACCGTTCTGTTCTCTCGCCGCTGTTTGTGTGGACGTTCGCATGGCGCTGTGCTTTCTCTCACTGCCTCAAAAACACTAATCTAATCTATTCTTGGTCTAATCGTCGGGGATGCTTAAAACGTTTGCCCCTCGGTGTGTGTGTGTGTGTGTGTGACACAGAGAGAGAGAGAGAGAGAGAGAGACACAGACAGACAGACAGACAGGCATTGGTTTCTTCATGTTTGTATTTTAAATCATTCGAGCCCTGCGAGAGCAACAAACACACAACAGCCCTGAGAGCGCAGAGCGAGGATTCAGTGACTTGAAAAGAGAACAACAAAGGGTTTGTGAGCGACACACGTTCTGAAATATTTCCAGCGTTACCCATGATCCTTTGTGTTGAATAAAAAAAATGGCGTGGGAAAAACACTTTTATGAAGGGATGAAGTGAGAAATGTTGCTGATGCAATCACTTGAACAAGCAGTTTTTCTGTATGCGTGTGCATGTGTCTTTCTGTGTGTGTGTCTGTGATTGTGATGATTAACAGTAAGTGTGTGTGTCTGTGTGTGTGCGCGTGTGTGTGCATGTCTGTCCGTCTATGTGTGTCTCAGTTAAACGCACAATGCCTCCTGTCAGAAGAACAAAACTGCATGGTAAATGGAAATCAAACCGAACACGGCAGACAGACAAGCTTGTGTGTGTGCGTGATGTGGATGACATCTCTCTTCCTCTTCTCCTCTTGAAAGCACAGCCAATGATTTATTCTCCCTCATTCAGCACACAACAACACACACGCAGAACACAAAGAATACATTTTCTGTACACAAATCACATCTACGTCTTTGTGAAGGCAATATTATATAGCTTTGATTGGGACTTTTTAAGATGTGTTGTGTGCGGCAGGTACATGGCAACGGTAAAAAATAATGAGTTCCGACCCGACGGGGGCTGATACACCTGCCAGGCGCTAGCTAAGCAAATTGTATAACAGATATTCATTTTTTTGGTTTTAATTATATTCTACCTCGTCATTGATTATAATGGTCTCGGGACACCAATGTTAAACATTCTTCCTATTTTCATACCGTATATTAAAGTGGACACTTCCAACATGTAAGCAATAAACTTGTGCGCATGCTTCAATAGAAACATTAAAGCATGTGTTTTTTTGTTATAACAATATAATACAATATAAAACTGTGAGAAGAGCCTTTACCAGGGAGAACTGTCAACTTAACCATCCACATCTCTCTCTCTCTCTCTCTCTCTCTCTCTCTCTCTCTCTCTCTCTCTCTCTCTCTCTCTCTCTCCCCTCGAGGGAGATTGTTGCCTTAGTAATTGCAACATTTAGAAGTAGTAGTACGTCATTGGTCCAATATCTATTCGCACACACACACACACACACACACACACACACACACACACACACACACACACACACACCCCCCCCGAGCTGACAGTGTCCAGACTACTGGATCTTCAGTTCATTAGGGAAGCTGCTGTCTGAATGTAAACAGCCTGGATTGGAGAGAGTGTGTGTGTGTGTGTGCGAGCAGGAGTGTGCACATTGGTGTGGGTTTGTGTGATAATGTATGTGTGTGTCATGTTGAAATATTGCCAAGATTCAGCTCTTTTCTTTCCCCAGAGACATACCAATTTATTCATTACATGTCACTCTATATATTCTGGCTCTATCCATCCATCTACCTATCTGTCTAACCTATCTGTCTGTCTGTCTGTCTGTCCGTCCATCTATATTTTTCTTCATCTATCTATCAAGCTGTCTCTTTATCTACATCTTTCTTTCTCCCTTTCTTTCTCTCCCTTGCTTTCTTTTTATCTTTCTTTCTGTAAATGAAGGTGATTTTTTCCTCAGATGCTCCTCTACATGGACATGAGCTCCAGTGGTCCCTTGTGCTCCAGGGTACCATCCAGACAGACGTCTCACGGCTTTGGTGGCGGCTGCTGCTACTGAGGCAGTGAGCAACTAAGTGAAGGGATGCTTGAAAGTAAGACACCGTCACTGCAGCCATAGGAGGCCTCCACTTATCTCAGTGGTGGAAAAAGTACTCAGATATTTTACTTAAGTAAAAGTAGTAATACCACACTGTAAATGTTATAAATAAAAGTCCTGCATTGAAAAAGTTACAGTAAAAGTATTCGCATCAAAATATATTTTAAGTACCAATAGTAAAAGTACTCATTATGCAGAATGATTATTATATTATTAGAATTAATCAACATAATATATATTATTGGATTATATTTATTGATGTGTTCATTGCTTCAATGTTGCAGCTGGTAAAGGTGGAGCACATTTTAATTTATTCATAAATATTTAATATATTGCTTTACATACTGCTGGGTAGCTTGTGGATTTCCTCCTGGGGACCAATAAAGCCTTATTGATATAATAATATAAATTATTTATTGATTATATTTTGTGTTGGTAATCTGAATCTGCAAAGTAACTAGTAACTAAAGCTGTCAGATAGATGTAGTAATAAGTACAAAATTTGCCTCTGAGATGAAGTATAAGGTAGCAGAAAATAGAAATACTCTGTACTAGTAAAGTACAAGTACCGTACTTAAGTAAATGTAGTTAGTGACTTTCATCCACTGACTACACAAAACACAGACAGGCAGCAACACAGACAGGCAGCGATACAAACACACAACCA